>PVJO010007629.1:0-80576 GCA_004026905.1 Hystrix cristata
GATGGAGACTAGAGAGCAAGAACAATCACTGAAATGCACAGAACCAAATATTTAGAAGCTCAATATTCAATTATTCTTGTTCAATCCTTAGGCTGCTCCCAACTCTCTATTTGTTTTAGTCCCTGCCCCTGCCATAGTAGAACAAAAAAACCAAACCTTTTCCATTCAGAGAATGATGCTTTTTCATGACTGTGTTGCCTGCAAGGACATGATCCAATTTCAGGTGGATCTGGAGTTCAAATTCTACTATCAGAGAATAACCTTTCATCTTGTGCATCTGCCTTTTTAAATTCTGGATAGATTAACTGCTTCCTCTGCCCACAAAATAAAATGACTTTATCAGTTCTGGATTTCATATTTTCTCAGCTGTAGAGACCATGAAAAAGATAGGTTTCTCAGAAATTTGAACCATAGTTTCATTAAATGTGTAAGTTTGGATTGGATTATATGTCACCTATGAACAAATCAAGATAAACACTTTGAGTAAGAGGAATCTCGTGTACTGACTGATTTAGACTGTGGCAACATGCTCTACCTTTGCATAAAGACAAATAGATGGGTGTCTCCACAAACAAATCCTGCATAACGCAGACTTAAGAAATGTCCCTGCAGACGAAATCAATCTTACACATAAAAATTTAAGACCAATTTAAATGGATTTTGGAGGATTATAAAACAATCCTTTTTTTCTCATCTCCCCCCTCCTTTAAAGCCTCAAGGTTCGTCTAAGAACATTTACATTTGACTTTAAAACCTGGCATTAACAGAAAGCTAATTGCCACAGGAAGAATCTTGAGACTCTTGAGTAAAATATGTAGTTTTATCATCTTAAAAGAATTATTAGCCAAGGCTTATTCTGTGAACTGCTTAAAGCATGTTCTCTCTTTCTCCCTTCCCAAAGCACCGAAATGAATTAATTGCCTAGAGACAGATAAGTACAACTCCCTCTTTGTTATGTTCAAAGGATTTTCTACTCCCACAGAAGGAGGAAGTCATGAAGGAGATGTCCTTGGGATGTCAGTTTGGGGATGGATAAAAAATTATTATTGTACATTAACATAATTTAGCAGATATAAGAAAAATATTTGAGCAGAAATAGTATTTATTCAAATGTTCAAGGATGAAAGGATGCTGACTCAAGAATACTTACAATTCACCAGACATATTAAGAAAAGGACACTGACATTCCCTTTGAAGCATTCTGTGTGCCTCTGTTCTACCGCATCCTTTTTTTCAAGTTTCCATTATTTGGGGAGGGGGGTGCTGCAGATAGAACTCAGGGCCTTGCACTTGCTAGGTAAGCACTCTATCACTGAGCTAAATCTCTAACCCCTCCATTATTTTAATATTACCACATGTTGCTATCCTTAAATAATATATTAATTTGTATTTGCAGGTTTAAAATTCACTTAATAAACCTATACAATTATATTTTATGATTTTTTGCTTATTAATTCTGGTCATCCATTTGCACAGAGTTACATATAGATGTACTTCATTCATTTTTACTAATATAAAGTACTTAGCCACATGACTAGATCATGATTGACTCAATCTGCTCGTGATGGACACCTGTGCCATTTTCATTTTTTTAACATGCATCAACAACAGTCTCATATATGAGTCCTGATAGAAGAGTACAATCGGAGTACTATCTCAGGGACTACCTTCCTAGATCATGGTTTTCTCTATCTTCAACTTTACTAAATAATGCCAAGTTGTTTGGCAGATTGGTTGAAACAATGTACATTCTCACTCATTCTGTATGCGTGTGTGGGTGTGTGTGTGTGTGTATGTGTGTTGATAATGATAATGAAATGCTTCTGTAAATTAAAACTATATAACAGTTTTAGTTACAGAGGTGAAGTGCCAGCATTAAAGACACATGCTATAAACATTACTTATCATAGTTGCTATTCACCTTGATTGCTTGGCTGAGGCAGTGTTTGCTAGGCTTATTCCCTGTGAAGTTACTCTTTTGTTCTTCCTTTCCATACTATTGTCCACCAAAGGCAATAGAGTATACAGTGCTACTGCAGTAGAGTCCACACTTTAAGAGCACTGTATCATTTTCCATTTCGTTGAGGATAAAATAGATACATAAATTACTTGGAATTTTGTTACATGAGAGATTTATCTGGTCTACTACTTATGCATTTATTTAAACATTGACATGTATCTATATGGACATTTGAATAGTTACGTTTTCGTTATAATCACTGATATTTTATTTTACTGTTTAAATTGTTTCAGGTTTGGCCACTGGGAACTTTTGACAAATTGGTTAGGGACACATGTTATCTCTTTAGGGTTTCAGTGTGCATTTGGGTTATCTCTACTCTGAGAATTGGTTTTGTTAATTTTCCTATTGGCATATATTTTTCTCATTATTTTCTTTTCTTTTATTATGATGGATATATTTGTTTTAATTGTAAATGTTGGAGAGTATAGGGATTCAGCTTGACATAACAAAAACATCTTAAATTATAACCACCACGAATGCCCTTGAGTAACTTGGCTCAGTTTTCCCCACATAGTTTCTCGGCACACTATCAATAAACAAAACCATTAGAGTACTACGTGGAGCTCGAGGTCTGGACTCTTGTGTCTTCAGCACCAGGAACATGCTGGACGTCCTTGACATTAGCTTAGGAGAAACCAGGTATACTGTAACTTGGATAAAGTCACTTTTGTCCTGACCATTGTGTAAGGCCCCTCTGCCTCAGATCATGGGAATCTACTGCTCTTGATGACACTTGTGACTATGCTTCTGTTAGTACGTCCCCAGTACACCGAGCCCTGGATCTGTCTGCCTGTCTGTTCAGTCTCACAGTGCCTTGTGACACGTTCTTACACACTGCGACCAGGATTTTCAGGAAGAGACATACAATCTCCCACATTTTGGCTCCTCTTGTATTTATGAAGTCTATTGATGCAATGAATTTCTTAGTACTATGAGTGATATAGCTCTCTTTATGCCCTGAAGCACTGAAAGATTATCTAAGAAATTCTTCACTTTCAATATCTTCCAAGACATTCTTTCATAGTTTACCCATCACTGAAGTGAAATTTGTTTCTGTACACAATGTGAGATAGAGGTCCAATTTCTATTTTTCCTATATAGATAATTTATGTTTTAGCATCATTTATTGAAGAGTAAATATTTTGCCAATGATCTAAAATATTTGGCTGCTTTATAAATTGAGTTTTCACATTTGTAAGCATTCATGTCAGGGATGTTTATTCTGCTCCATTCTTCAATTGTCTGTTCATAATGGATCATTACATGGCCTCAATTAATAGTCTTATTTTTTTTTAATTTTATTTAGTAAAGCAAGCCCTCCACACTTGTTCTTTTCAGGAGTGACCTGGAAAATTTTTGTCATTTAGTTTATCAAACAAATTCTATTATTTTTTTAAAGTATTACAAAAAATCAAGCCATAACATAATAAAAACAACACAATTAAATTTATGAATCGACTGGGGAATAATTGATCTCAGTATAACATCCAGCTCTTTACAATATTCCAATGCATGTACATAGAATACTTCTCCACTGATGTAGTCTGTTCTGGTTCATATCAGCATTGCCCCCACAGCCTCAAGCACTCATAGGTGGAGCATTTGGAAGGTGATCAGATCATGAGGGCAAGTGTTCAATTAGGTGTGTAATTCATACTTACTGTTGTATTTCATGGAATAAAAAATGAGAATAGAAAGAAAAAATGGAAGAAAAGCTTTTGTAAATAAGGAGGAGAAGAAGGGTTGAAGGGAAGAAAGGGGAATGGAGAAAAAAAAAGAATCAAGATATATTATGTACAGGTACAAATTTCCTATGATGAATGTGATGATTATGTTGATCAAAATCATACCTATAAAATCAATTTAATTTTTAAAAAAACACAAAAAAGAAAAGAAAGTTCTTTGAAGAAAAGAAAAAAAATTTCATGTAAAATATGCAACTTGGATGATTCATTATCCCTGAGTAGGATTTCAACAGTAACCCACTTATAACAGTGTCCATAGGAAATGCTTAATTAATGGATTTTCAAATCCATTTTAATAATTTGTATGCATCCTCGTTCATGCAGTACTCATCTGGCATTACTAACCAGAATTAGTGTAAATATTGTTTATTCCCTCAAGCTTTTGTTCACTTCTTTGTTCTCTGATGCTCAAAGATTTTACCATACAACATAAATACAAAAAAAATCTATTTCTTCCACAGACTAGTAATATGCTTCTCTGCTCTGCCTCTCATGCTGGGATTTTAATTATTGGGTGCACACTTTGAAAAGTATAATGCATGTAATCTGATAACTTTTTTCTGCCCTAAAATTATTAGGAGTTGTGGTTTTTAAGTAAAGGGAAGATAACAATTAGGACAGAAATCTAGGTACTTCCTTCAAAAATCAATGTTCATTTGCCTAGTAAACACAAGGCCCTGAGTTTGATCCCCAGCATCAAAAAAAAAAAAAAAAATCAATGCTCATGTAACAGAGTTTGTATAATCAGGGTTTTGGAGCTCACCCGCTGAGTACCTTTCAAGTGACAACATGTTAATCTATGCCCTGGGTACCACCATTGTGATTCTCAATTTTGCTTTCAGTTACCATAGAGTAAAATATAATCATCTGATAATATCCATTCAGAATCTCCAGATGAGGTTTTCCCCACTTACTGGATAGTAAGTTTCTACTGCATAAAATCTTAGATTCCTCAATTATGTGCAACAAATTATATGTAAGTTTACTGTGAATAGGAACATAGGTTAACACTATATCATAGGAAGAAAAGACTTTAATAACACCCAGTTTGTATAAGAGTATACAAACTAGGTATTATTTTAATTTCCTAGGAATACTGTAACAAATTATCACTGGTTGGCTTAAAAAACAAAGAAGGAAAAGAAAAATAACCTCACACAGTACTTCAGGCCAAAAGTCTAAAATTTGGGTGTTAGTAACTCTATGTTTCTTCCTAAGGCTTGAGGGGCGAATTCTTCCTTGACTCTGACAGCCTTTGGTGGCTCCAGACATTCCTTGTGGCTCCATTAGTGTGATTTCTCTCTCCTTCTTTACCTGGCTTTCCCCTCTATATCTGTGTCTCCTCTTTCCCTCTCAAATTTTCCTGTTTCTTTGTCTTACAAGGACCTATCTCTTTGGGTTTAGGGTCCACCAAGTAATAAACTTCATCTAGAGTTCCTGAATTTACTTCTGCAAAGACTCTTTTACCCAGTATGGTAAATGTTACTGATCAAGATATGGGCATAAATTCGGGGACCACCAGTGAATCCACTACTCATTTAATATTTTTTTGCACATTCACAATGCCTGTCACGTGAAGTACTGCAATTCAACAGAATATTGTTGGGCAAGGCTTTTAAATGAAATCTTATATTTAAAAAAATACACACACACACATACACACACACACACACACACACACGTAACTTAATTTACAATTTCCCTTACTTAATGTCTTTGTTGTAATCTATATCTCAAATCATTCACAAATTCAATGAACTGTTGCTGTTAAAAATTGCATAATTTACCACCAACAAAATAAAGTGAAACAACTCTAGATTTAAGGATAAATTTCTAACCAAATGAATATGCTTTAGAGCATCTCCTGTAGAAAGCTAGGATCACCCCCTTCATCTTCAGCATGTCTATATCCAAGGTTACTGGCCACAGAGCTGAGATTAGTACAGTTACAGGATACAGGACATACGCAAAACCATGTATCTGATAGCTTTACTGAGCCTTCTCCACATGTGACTAAATATGTGCTGAATATTGCAGTAACTCAGTGACAGCTGTGTTTGACACATTTTTAAATTCTGTATATAATCAGCACTTGAATTCAGGTTAATTTATTTTAGGTCTTTCTCATTCTCCTTTTCTATTTTCTGAGCTACCTCTGGGTTAATGGCTCTCTTGAAACCTAACACAATTACTTACGCAGCTAATTAGAAAGCCACATACATCAGAGCAATGACATGCTATGAATTATATTTAATCTGAACAATAAAGACCCATCATGATTTCTGAACTGTGGGATCTTGGAAGACTGCACTTTTATTTTATTTGGTGGACACTGGTGCCTAGATTGGCACCACTGACTCATCATCTTTGTTTTTTCTCGTCCTTCTGAACTCCTATTCTTTTGGCCCTCCTGAGGTGCTTTAGAAGTTTGCGAGGCAGATACTATCCACTAGCAAGCTGTTAGTGATGCTTTTACATGTGAAGATGGGGCTGAGGTATTTTAGTGTAGTGAAAACTATGAGTCAAGAGCAAAGGTGTCCTGGAAGCTTGGGAAAGGAGACGGCAGGTAGAAATCGGTCCCCCAGGTCCTCTCCTACAGGATGCAAAGGAATGTGGATGCGCCATGGACAGAGGTATGTGTGGTGGGGAGCAGCGGTAAGGGAGAGGCTGAGGGCATCCACAGTGAGTGTCTAGTCCTTTTGCCATTGGGCACGAAAGGCTTTAAATAAATGTAGTACTTGCAATGCTTTTTTTTTTTTTCCTGAGCTCTGCAAACCTCAAAGGTGCCAGTATGTTTCAACCATTTACAATACAGACAGATGGATTTCTATTTTGTTTATTTAAAGTAAATAAACAGGCAGGTGTTTAAAGTAGAGAGAGGTAGACATTCATTTAAACTATATGAAATGCTTTATAGGGAGGGCTGCAGTTAACTTCCTCAAACAGTGCTTTGTACCATCTCAGATGCAAAGAAGCATAATCCGCAGGTAGTAAAATGAAATTATTCATTTAAAATCTGTTTAGTAGGTGCCTATTGTATTTACTGTGAAAAAGCTATGTGTACCTCCACTTTCATATTCTACTTGTTCCTTATGGAACAGGAAACAACAGTCCAGGTGGTGACATCAAGTAAATGGACCCAAGAAAGTGGGAGGGAGGCTCTGACAACATTTACAGTTCTTATTTTAGACTAACCCAGATTTTTCAAAGTCTATTTATAAATACTCAAAAGTGTCAGATGACCTATGAGATCTTCCCAAGATTTAATGACACACACTAGAAGGTACTTCAAAATGGACACATTAAAATGAAGGAGCTACTCATTGGATTCTACAGAATCCAGTTCACTCTTATATTGTCAAGTTTACAATTATAAGTGGAGATGAGTTCTCTGAAGCATATGAACAAAGTCCCATGAAACAATGACAAAGGTACCTGAGTTGGACTGGAGCTAAGAAGGTTTTGCATTTAGACCTGAGATGGAAACAGTGAGTAAAACTTGCTAGTAAAAGAGGATAGGAGGGTTGGAAACTCCTGAAGGCATAAGCATTGGCAAGGACTTTCTGAACAGAACTCCGAGGGCACAAGAAACAGAACCAAGAATCAACAAATGGAATAATATCAAATTAAGAAGCCTCTGCATAGAAAAGGAAACAACAAACAGAATGAAGAGACAACCTACAGAGTGAGAAAAAAATTTGTCAGCTATTCCTCAGACAGAGGACTAATATCTAGAATATATTAAGAACTAAAATGAAAAAAAAATAGATGCTCCAAAATAAAACACCAATTAAAAACAGGGCAACCAAAATGAGTAGACAATTCTTGGAAGAAGAAGTACAAAAGGTCCATAAATACATGAAAAATATTTAACACCACTGGCCATTAGAGAGATGCAAATTAAAACACCAAGATTCCATTTTACTCCAAAAAGAATGGCTATCATTAAGAAATCAAATAATAAGAAATGCTGGTGAGGCTGCAGGAACCCTTCTACCTTGCTATCAGGAATGTAAACTGCTGCAATTGCTATAGATATCACTATGGAGATTACTCAAAAAACTAAAACCAGAAATGCAATTTGACCCAGCTCTTCCCCTTCCAAGTGTTTTCCTGAAAGAGCTCAAGACGTTATATTACAGTGATACATGCATAACCATGTTTATAGCAGCACAGTTCATAACTAAATTTTCAAAGAGGCCTATATGTCCATTCAGCAGATAAATGAATGAAGAAAATGTGATATTTGTACACCATGTACTACTCTACCATAAAGAAGTATAAATTTGAGTCATTTGTAGGAAAATGAATGCACCTTAAGACCATAATGTTAAGTGAAATAAATCTAACACACAAGTCTAAATATTGCACAGTTTCTCTTATATGAGAAACTCAAAATATAAATAAGGAGCAAATTAAATGATAGATAACAGGAAGTAGGGAAATATATATATTTTTTCTCAAATGGGAAGATCAAGTAATGGGGGCAGGGAAGAGGGAGGGGAGAAAAAGGGATGAAAAATAAAAAAATTGAGATGTGTTATGTACATTTACCAACTCCCCAGAAGGAATGTAATCATTGTGTAATGCAAATATGTACTAATAAAAAATAAAAACTGAGGAAAAAAAGAGAGAAAGAATGGCACATAGTGGAACGAATGTGTGCAAAGGATTGGTAAGAAGCAGAATCTCTGTATAGTCAAAAAAACTGAAGATGACGGTAAGAGACAAAGGGGTGAGGCATGAGGCTAGGGAACAGGCAAGGACACACCTTTCTCTGTATTTAAGCCTTGAAGATGAATGTCAGTGTCTAGGGAGAGTGCATATTAGGATATATGTTCTCTTCAGTGAATAGTGGACAGGACAAATTGAAAGAACACCACCGCTTATTCAATCCAACTTGACAAATACACATTCTCCTTCTTTGGCCTTTATGACAACTCATCATATTTCTTTTAACTCACTTCATTTACTTTAATCTGTCTGGCACTACAGTTCTTGGTATCCTTGTCTAATCCCCTTCATTAGATTATAAACTCCTGGCCTAGCACTCTTATAATAAATATTTGCTGAGCTCAAAGGAAAGGTATTGCAAATACCAAGCTTATCCGTGGATTAGCAGAAGATCATCAGGTCCATTGGGCCCCAGAGTCATTTAAAATTGCTGCTAAAATGTGTGAAGTGTATTTGTCATCATTGGAGTTTTTTACCTCTTCACATATCAGCATTTTTCAGTTATTATTCTTATATTTGTGGGAGGTTGGTATTTTATGGCATTATTTCAAATATTCAATAACTCAGGCTTCATTTATTCATTCATATTTATGTATGCATTCCTATATACCACATTTGATACTAGAAAGTATTTAAGGTACCATTTATGGGAATAAATTAATAGTTTTTTAATTAAAATGGGCATGTTACTCAGACTTCCTGGATTTCAATATCTTGATAGCAGCAATAATCATACCTATTTCTATCAGATCTTATAAAATTTCCATGACATCAATGACATAAAGCAAATTATCTGAAATATATAATATCTGGATCATTATCAGAAATTGTTATTATTTCTGTGGATACAGTAATTATATTAGGGTTCTCCAGGAAAATGGAACCTGTAGTGCATGTGTATGTTTGTGTTCAGGGTGAGAGAAGATTTAAGAAATTAGCTCCCACACTAGAGAATAAACCAAAACAGGGAATAAATCTAAAAGCTGGAAACCTGGGGACCTGGAAAGAGCTGATGTTGCAAGCTCAAGTCTGAAGGCTGTTTGCTGAAGAATTCCTTCCTGCCAGGGGGAGAACTGGGCTTTAGTTCCATTTAGGGCTTCAAATGACTGGATGAGGCCTGCGCACTCATGGAGGGCAGCATGCTCGACTCAAAGTCCACTGATTCAAATGTTAGTACCATCCTACAACACCCTCACAGAAATACCTATAATAATGTTTGATGAAATATGTGGGCACTGTGGGTCCAGACAAGCTGACACATAAAATCCATCATAAGTTTACCCCTTAATAAAATGGCACCTATATGTACTGCCTTAAACCATATGAAATCCTCAAAGACAGTGGACAATAACAAGACCATACTCCATCTGCATCACACAACCAAAAACACACTAACTGCTGAGACGAGGATGCAAATCTTCGAATAATATTATTCTTCTCATTGATACTTTCTAATTCAATCACTATTATATAAAGCTAGCACTAAATTCTGTTAAATTCATATTTTTTGTTGAACTGAAAAGGATAATACAGGAGAGAATAAAGTATTTGCTTAATGAACACACACACATAATTATAACAAAACAAGGAAGATGGACTCATAACAGTTACAGTCGTCTGTCACCGATCTCACACATGGTTGCAGCTGATTCTTATAACTGCCTCCTTGCATGTCCATTCCGCATTAGTTTTGCCCTCAGATGGCCTGTTTCTGACGGGGTGACCCACACCTTTGTTCCTGAAGGGTCTCCGTTATTTGTTATCTTTCCTGGATGGGGGTGCCATAACTTTCCATTGACCTTAATCAGGAATCATACTAATATATAAAAAAAGGCCCAAGGGGGGGGTCCTCTAATCCAGACATACTTTACCTCCATTGTGGAGCAGTAGTCCAGTGTCTCCTTGGTAGTAAGGATTGGTTACTCCAGTCCTAACAGTAATTTCCTTCTTTGCCAATTGATTCTGAGGCACAAAGAACCCCAGGTGGCCTGACAGCGCTCTTAACTTCCAGCTGAGGAGAATCAGTGTTCTGTCTCCTGATGGAAGCTTCCTCCCTTTGGAACTAAGATTTCTAAGTCAGCAAAGTATAAAGTTATGAGACTAATGAGGGGGATGGCGGTGGAGATGATGGCGATGATACAGAGATGTCTATTAGTTACAGAATTTGTATCTTAGGGAATGTGGTAATATAATAGGTAATATATAACAGGTAATATATCAGTGGTAATGAATGTGACACCTTAAGTATTTTGAATCTTTAAGGAAAACTGCTATCAACAATAATTGCTACCATTTTTTGAGTGTCCACTTAATACATTTTTTATGTTGATGCTTTATATACATTAATTTGCTTCATACATTAACCCTGGGAGGCAGGCATTGCTAGCTCATTTTATAGTTGAGAAAAGCAGTATTCAGATATCAATATGCTAAAGGCACATAGCTCATAAATGTTGACACTGGGATTGGAAATTACATCTAGCTCCATTTTTGAAAACTGAAATAATTTTTGTGATTCCTTTAAACCACTTCAGAGAACATTTATATGTTAAATGTAGAATGATCTACTTCTTTTCCTATGCTAGTGTAAACTGATTCTAGCACCTTTTTTTAAAAACAGGATATTGCTATGTAGTTCAGACTCGCGTTGAACTCACTACATAGACCAAGCTGGTCTCGAACCCATAGCAACTCTCCTGCTTCAGTCTACTGAGTGTTGGGATTACTTGTGTGTACCACCATGCCTGGCTTCTAGTATCTTCTCTGGTGTGTTAATAATTTTGTTTACTCATCTATTTTTCCAATATCCTGTTCCCTGAAAGATAAGAAGAATGGGATTTGTGTACTTATTTAGCACAGGAGATAAAGAAAGAGTGACTAATGTCCACAAAGCTACTCATACACACAGCCAAATGCCATATTGAAAAACAAATTTATTTACTCAGTTCTAATGATTAAGGGATTGTTGCAAAAAACTATGATCAGAAGGCAGGTAAATAAACTCCTAGACTGAATTTCAGGAAAGCTGAGGTCTAATATTAGATCTCACTCATAAATATCTGTGCTTCTAAATGAATTTCTTGGCACTTCTATTTCTTTATATCTAAACAAAAATTACAGGACTAGCTTATCTCAAAAACCCTGCCTGTTTGAACACTTTATAATACCATAATTTAAATCAACTCTTCTCTACTCTCTGTGAATACATAGCACTATACCTCCCAGCCCAGCCTGTAGATATGTGGGAACTATGTGACTATCTCTAATGACAATGGGTTAAACTGATGTGTATGAAACCCTCCCATTCTCCTTCTCTGCTGCAACAATCAGAGAAGGGGTGTATTGAGATGGCAGAGCCATAAAATGAAAGTGGACGTCATTTTCCTGTGCCACTGATCGGAAGGGTGTTTCCGTGGAATAGATTTCCTTAGATTAACAAAAAATGAGATTAAAGGCTTGCTGCTCAAAGCCCAATAACCTCATTGAGGTGAGAAACATGGATATGGAAAAGCAATTTTTTTTTTATATCTGAGAATAAATGTTATGTTCAATCAAAGGCACATGGACAATGTGCCTTTGACAATGTACGGAAAAATCTACTAAGACTTTGAAAGAATTTTGTTGCCAAAGAAATGGGAGCCTGAGAGGAAAAAAAGTAATGACTTACATATGAAATTTAAAATGGTTCTTGGTCCATCAATAATTTTCACTGGATGAGAAAGCTGCGTAGTCTTCTATGAGGACCTATATACCCCAATGCCCACTTTGAATGCAACAAAGAGGCACAACAGGAGAAAAAAGCCTCAAAAAGGATTGTGTGAAGAGATACAGGAAACAATGCCAACCTTCAAGGCCAAGTAAGAGGGAATTTCAAGAGGGAAGCAAATGGAAACTTTAGAACGTAAGAGTCCTTCAAAGCCAATACCATGTCAGTTGGAAATACAACACTATGTGTTCGGCCCAAATTTGGGGGGAGAGTGTGTTATTCCAATACCAGCTAAACCTGAGTATTACAGATAGATCTTCAATTTGTATAAAAACATAGTAAGTTATTTCTTACCACCAATCACTGATTTTGTGCAACATAATATGGACGGCTAGCTCTCACTGACCAGAATAGTCACACACAAAAGATGAAGAGACTCCTAGTAACATAAAGCAAAGTGAGGCATTTATAATCTCCAAGAGTTATCTCTAAAAAAAAAAAAACAAAAAGCTTCCAAAACATTAAAGCAGGAAACATGTGATGAAGTTTCAAGTTATTTAAAAAAGAATTGTAAGAAAATTTAGGTGAACCATATTTAATTGTTTCTGATACTAAGGCGTGACCGCACATGTGTGTGTCCCAAGAAGTACTTTCATAAGCCTACTTATTATATAAGGCACTTCAATAAGCTAATTCCTCCACTACAAGTAATGATGGAGAGCGTATGAGACCAACACTCAAACTGCTGAAACGCAGTCTGCCTTTTGGTGAGTATCCAGGTTTGCCACTTATCAGTGATTAAAAGTTTAGGCTCTGTAGTGCTGTAAGTGGTGATGCTTTGAAGGAGTCAAGCAGAAAGCCCAGTGGAGACCAAGTCCAATAACACATGAGGTGCCCCTTAAAATCTACTTTACAACTCTGATCTCATCAGTGAAAAGCACCAACGTAATTGCTTTCCCAAAAGAAAGACTTGTTTTCCATTTATCACAGAGACCAGATGGCTTGTCTTTTGTCCTCAGCAATTAGTTCGTTATCTTGTCTATCTTCTTTTGGATGACCCTTGAGAGGTTTGGGATATTTACACACGCTCAATCAATGTTTAAGAGGCATAGATGAACCAGTGTGGCCAGTCTTAAGGACTCAGATGAGTGAGTGGTTCAGACCAGATCCATATACTTTATGTCAATCATCTTTCATGCTGTGTGAGAAACTTACAGGCAATTCCTTTTAGGTTGCCATGTATATTTTTAACACCAATACCATGCACAAAGGGAGAGTAGGCTTAGAAATATCAATTTTGAGGCTGTAGCTGCCACAGAAGTATTGTAACTGCCATCTAGTGAGAAATTACTATTTGTCCAATAATTGCTCTAAATATATATATATATATATATATATGTATATATATATGGCAGTTGGAACACTTATTATGATAGTGGATTGCCTTCATAGTTAGCATGCTGATAGTTCCAACTGGGAAACTGAGTCTCAGAGGTTTAATGGCATTCTGTATCAGTCAGAATAGACAAAGTAATAATGTGGTATCTACCAACACCCCAATTTTAAATCCCAAACTTCTAAGTATATTTTTTCTTCATTCTGTTGATAACTGGGAAGGTGATCAGCTCAACAAACGCACTCAGGAACTTGGGCTTATGGAGATTCCACTGAGACATGTTTTTCCATGGAGACTACAGCCAGGAGTCTGGAGAAACACATGCTGGTTCTCAATTCATGCTCTGCAAGTGACACATACAGCTTCTAGTTGCACTTTATCGGCAAGAGCAAAGCAAAATCTCAAGCCACACTACAAATGATCTTCAACTTGAAATAGTTCTATCTTAAAGTTGTTCAACTGTATGATGGTGTGATAAAATATTATGCATTCAGTAAAGAGCATACAGTGCCCACAAAACATTGTTTTCAGCTTTTGGTATAATATTTCATAAATCAGATTATATATTCAATAATTTCTATAAAATAGTCTTTATGTTACATGATTTTGCCCAACTACAGGAGTTATAGTAGACTAGACTAAGCTCTGATGGTCAGAAGTTTAAGTATGTTATATACATTTTCAATATATGATGTTTTCAACTTATTATGAAGTTACTGGGACATAATCCCATCATAAGGTGAGGGACATCTGTAATGTGAAAAAAAGTACAAGTTTCTCCAGTGTTCCATCTTTCAGCTGCCACTCCAAAACTTTCCTGCCTCTGTACACTCCACTCTCTCTCTGTAAGAGTCTAACATAAGCTATATCTATGATTCCCAATGTGGCCTTAGAGATGAGTTCAGAAACCAAGTCAGGCACGTGTGTTTTGTCTTCTGGCAAGCTCTTTGTAAAGTTGCCACCAGCTGGCTGTTTCTCTACTTAAGGCCACTGATTTCTTTCTCTATTATTCTCCCTTTTCCAGGTTCTGGTTATACTTCCTGACCTCATCCATTTGCTCTTAGATGAGTAAAAGCTCTTCCACTTTTTAGACCCGAAATTTTTCCACCATTAAAACTACATTCTACCCTGCCTTTGTAAATTGTACTTTTGCAAATAACAACACCTGTATTTACATCAATTTGGGTGTGCCATCTGTTTCTTTTAGGATTCTGAAAGGGCAACACATACTTGTGAAGAATAATCATTACTTTTACATGCTTATGATAATAGCGATCAGAGTAGGAAAGAGAAATTACCAAAAAGATCTCAATGATCTCTAATGACACAAGGAATGACTCTATGCAAATATAGAATCTATTTGACAAGTGGCTAAAACTATTGTTTCATACAGCAAGTTCTCCCAAATAGCATGTAAGAACTGGGAATCTAAGGATGTACTTTAAGGCCTTTCCAGAAATTTTTAAAAGTTGCTCTTTTCCCAAATATTCTTTACTACCAATTTGCCCAAACTAATACCTAAATAGGACAGTAATAATAATCCAAGAAAAGTGTTTTTAGATACTAAATATATTAAACATGAATTAGAGTAAAAACTTTTATTGAGAAGTCACTTTATCATAGCTTGTCATACTATCTTGCTATTCGTTAAAATGCTAGAGAGCGAAGAGTTTATTTTTAGTGTTCTCATTTAGCCACCAGATTTTTGTCTCCTAAGAGTACAATTCAAGGTCAAGGGTTTTTATTGAGTTTAGACAGAGAGGTAATCAAAGTAGTTTAGATTTTAAAACACACAGAGAAAGAGAAATTTGCAGTTTTTGCTTACCCTAAAGATTGCTGCTTTGATCACAATACTCTATCTGAACAGTCTCTGGATATTTGCTGAGGTTTCAAGGTTTAGAGTGCAAGGGCTTTTTTTTCCTCCTTTTTTTTTTTTTTAACTAGTTGCAGCATGATAGTAATTATTGTCTTTTATTCCCAAGAAATTTTGCTTTCTGAGTGACTGCATTTTAAATTCTGTGATTTATCTCCAAGGTAATCTTAAAGTCAACAGACTGCTAAATTCACCACTTTCTTGGGCAGAGGAGTATGTTTAATAAGGTCAAAAGCCAGGTTCTCACCTGAACTTAAAGTTATCCAGAAATACCTTGCATAGAATTTCTGTGTATATTTGACCCCATGAATCCTGGTGGATTTAAGTTGAAAGGGTAGTAAATAGTGCTGAAAACTCTTTTGACGAGACTATACTCTGAACTTCCCAGAGCAAAACTGAATACAATTCTATTATGAGCTATGTGGCAAATACCAAACATTCCCATAAGTTGATGAAAAAAGGGACATAGCCTATTTGGAGAGGTTAAAGGCAGATAGTTTTCATAAGAAAGATGGCATAAAGTCAATATGTATAATAAATGCTTAAGATCATGAATAGGGAAAAACTAATTAAATTTAAAAATGAGATAGCATTTATCTTGCCTATCAGAAAAACAATTACATAAATAATATTCTAGTCCTGGTACAGACATGGGAAAGTACACTTATTGGTGCAAAGTAAATATCCCTCTTTTGAAATCCTGCAATGATTATGGAAACAGAAAAACCAAAAACTTGTTTTTTGATCAGGTATTCATACTCTATGAAAATGAAATCACAAATATGCAAGGGTGTTTCTACGAGAATATGCATTGATTTATAGTTTTAGAAACAATGAGCATCAATAGGTAGAATAAATTGATTGATTATAATGTCAGCTATATTTCAAAGAATTCTTTACATCCATCTATATTTATTAATCTGGAAAAGGGGTGGTGACATGTTTTTATGTGAAAAATAATTTATAAATAAACATGTGTAGCATTACTATATTTTTATAAAAACAATGTCAAAAACTCTCTATATAGGTAGTAGCCAGCCTCCGAGGTATCCCTCAGTGACACTTGCTTGTGGGTATCCACATCTATGTATAGTTCCTTCCCACACTGTATCAGTGTCATTTTCTGGAACCAACAACGTTTAGCAGAAATAATAGCATATGACTTTCAAGATAGGTCACAAAAGACATTGCCATTTACAGCTTGTTCCTGTAATTGAATTGCTTTTCCTGGAGGAAGGTAGCTTTCATGTGGGGAACATGCTCAAACAGCTCTAGGAGACAGTTATATGTTGAGGATCGGAGGCCACTTGTTGAGAACCAGTGAGAGACTGAGGCCTAAGCCCATGAGTTAGTTAGGAAATGAGTTAGTGCTCTCAGAAGTAAGTTCTCCAGCCCTAGTTAAACCCTCACACGGTTGCAGCCCCAGACAACATTTTAACTGTGACCTTATGGAGCCACAGCATCAGAATTACCCACCTAAGGTGATCCTGGATTTCTGAGTGTGAACCATGGTATATGTAATAAATATTTGTTTTCTGTGTAGGTACTAAGATGCTGGGTAATTTGTTACATAGCAACAGTTAACTAATATAATATTGGAAACGTAGGAGGGCACGCCATGATAATGGAAATTAATCATTGTTAATGTAATCATTGTTTAACTCATGATTTTTAAATTAAGTTTTAATTTCCATTTTTAAAATATTGTGTTCCACAGTTACTATGCAGAAGTGATTAAACTTTCCACATAGCATCCTACTGATCTAGTCATTTAACCAACACAGAGAAAGATGCATCACATAACAATGGGAACACACTATGAGAAATGTTTCAGGGATTTCATCAATTGGTAAACATCCCAGAATGTATTTACAGAAACTTACGTAGTATTGTTCAACAGCTCGATGTGGGCTTTTCATGCAATAAAGAGATGTCATAAAGATGAGATATATAAGGCTGCTGCTCACACAACATGACATCCTATATTAAGATAAACTCATAAAAAATATAAGTAGGAGTGCAATGTCAAACAATAATAAAATGTATAAAATAGCACATATAAAAAGAAAGTAGTACAGGTGCATATTACCATTATTAAGTATGTGTACTGTACAAAACTGTATGTGCTATTTTTTATATGCACTGTAGATGCATTAACACCAGTATTACACAATTTTGGGAGTGATGCATTGTGCTACGATGTTATGACAGGTAACACAAGACACTAGGAAGTGTTCAGCTTCATTATAATTCTATGGGACCAGCAGTACACAGGCAGTCTATCGTTGACTCAAAGGTCATTATCTGGTGCATGAAAGCAGTGCAAACATCGGTTGGGTAATTACTCTGAGTCAGGGACTATTATACCATGCTGTGTCCTCATTTAGATCACATTTTTACTTAGAAGGTAAAAACTTGTATTTATCCTCTTCTATTTTAAATCATAATAAATGCTATAATACATAGTCACATAGAATATAACTAGAGCCTAGTGAGAAAAGAGGGTAATTTTGATGGCAAAAAATTGATGAGGACTTTACAGAGAAACTTAACTCTGAGATACAGTTTGAGGAGCCAAGAGTTTTCTGGAAGTGAAAAGAGAACAAGGAAGAGAACAAATTGGAAAATACTGTAAGTTTGAGATTTACTAAGGTTCTGCTAGGCTTTCAGCACATACTTCGCCTCATATTTTTACCAGTACAGAAAATAAAAATTAAGAACCTCTATTAAACAGCATGACAGGTTACAGTTATTTATTTGTATATTAATTTACTATGAATATCAGCATCAAAGAAGAAAATTTTCTTTATTATTCAGCTTCAAAATCCACATTGGTGGATTTGATGGTCTAGAGTAGAATGGGAGCACATGGCTCTTTGCTAAGGCATCAACCTACATGTAATATGTGGCCAATGTCTAAATGGTCAGCAAGTCTTATCACACTGGATATTCTAGCACCTGTACTATGGTTTTAATGCGTTCCCTCAAAAGTTCAGGAATTACCAGCGTGATCATACTAATAAGTAGGGTCTTCAAGACATGATTAGGCCACAAGATCTTTTCTACGAATGGGGTTAGGGCCCCTTGTCAAAAGGGCTTGACAGGAGCCCAACCCATTGGACTCCATCTCCCACCTTCTGCCTTGTAACATCACAGGATTCCTCCCTTCCAGTGGATGCTGCCATTCAAGATACTACCTTAGAAACAGAAGCCCAAACCTCACCAGACACAACCTGCTGGCACCTTGTTCATGGCTGCCTCGGCTACCTAATCTGTTAGACATAAATTTCTAATGCTTAGTCAAGTACCGAGATGGCCTGAGACTAAGCTTGCAGAGCAAGTGATAATACTTTGTAGCTGATGCCAATTTAATTGTACTCAAAAGCATAGGTTGTTTGAATTAGCTGTCTTCTGCTTTTCTCAGGACTTCCTGGTTTTGAAGACATTGGAACATGACCATCCCTAAGATTACAAATGATAATTACAAATAGAGACATTTGGAGCTATCATGTATGCTGAGCAAACATGGGGCTCATGCTCTTTGAAAACAGGATCTTGCTGACAATACAGGACAAAATGACTTAAATAAATGAAAACCTACAATTTTCCTCCTCTCTCCCAAATTTCACTCTGTGATAATTAAGACCTTAGGATTCATCACCGTATACATTTTATGGCATCTGATTTCTGCACCTATTGGAAATGAGAGCTATATCTATTTTATTTTTTTTTTAAGTTTTTAGCCATTGAGATTTTATTATTTTTTTAATTTTTTTTATTATTTTTTTTACCAAGAACATGTATTGGTACATTGCATACATAATGATCATAATCAACATGGTTATTTTGTACCTGTACATGATACATCTTGGTTTTCCCCCCTCTTCCCCCCCTTCCCCTCCCCTCCCTTCCATTCACCCACCCCTCCCTATTTTAAATACCTTATGTCATTTGGGAAGGAATCATGAAGCAGAAATCCAATAGGAAAATCAACAGCTTTTCTTTCAATGTTCTTATTACCATTGTATCTCTTAAATTCTGGCCACTTAAGGGCTGGGGATTTAACTCAGTGGTTTGAGTGCTTGCCGTGCAAGCACAACACCCTGAGTTCGATCCCTGGCACCAAAATAAATAAATAAATAAATAAATAAATAAATAAATAAATAAATAAATAAATAAATAAATTCTGGCCACTTAAGCCCTGGTCTGTGCTGAAGGGTGATTTTATAGACAAGTCATTTGCAAAACAGACTCCAACAATAAAATCTTTACAATGTTTGAACCAGAAGGCAGTTATATAAGTCAGGAATTTATAGAATGTAAGTAACAGAAAAATCTAACTGTTTCAACTCATATAGAATTGATTAAGTGATGGGAAATCTAAAGACTGGTATCACTTTAAGGAAGATGTTAGTCAATTCTAGTAAATCCTTTCTATCCATAGTCTTGTTTCCCTATACGTTGAATTGATTCTGTTCTCAGAGATGCTTGTTTATTGTAACACCCAGATGGTTGATGAAAATCTAGCCTTATGTTCAGTGAGGTTCAAATCTAGTAACATAGAAGACTTGGCATGTTTTTTAAGCATTTCCTGAGTAAGGCAATATCATTCACTATGGTTATACTGTTATATTCAACACAACACCAACCATGTTGCCCGGGGTCAGATTCCAGGACCAGGCCAGCCCCACCATAACTACGGAGACTTCAAGCTCCAAACTTGTGACTCCAGGTCTTCTCAAAACAGCATTATCCATAATATTGACAAAAATGAATCAAAAGAATCATAAGGCCTCCAAATTCACATGAACAGTATGATTTCCAAGTCATGTCCTAGGGACCTCCAAACTTCGTGTTTCATTTCCCCATGTTTTCTGACATTGCCTTGCCTCCTGAGCTTTCCACAATTTGAAGGAGAAAGAACAAGATATTAAAAGTCTGAAACGCTCTGCTCAAATCCCAGTCATTAGTGTCAGCAAAGTATTCTGCATAATTCTTTCTTATGACTCTCTGAGTAGTCCAGGACAGAGAGCACCCTGCTACCTGGGTCTATGAGGCTTATGAGTAAACAAGCATTTTTATATTTTTAAATAGGTTTGAAAAGCAAAACAAATAATTTTTCTCCTGCTTCATGACACAAGAAGAAATATTTGAAATTCAAGTATCAGTGTCCATTCCTAAGTAAATTCATACTGGAACTCAGCTACATCGATTCACTGATACATCACTGTGCTCTTTTTTATGTTGAAAATGATCACTATCTGGTCCCTAGGGACCTAGGGACAGAAAAAGTATGCTGACCCCAGGTTGAGGGCTGTTGTTCTCACATTTTAGTTACAGCAATTCCTGGGCTGTCAATAAACAGCTTGAGTCCAAAACTCTGGGTAACACTGGCTCAGGAATCTGCATTACAAAGCTCAACAGGGGATTCTGGGTACATCTTCTGAAGTCATCATATCAGAAAAATCATGTCTTCCTCCTAAAACATCCTAGAGAGGAATATCCTCATATCATACATTTGAATTTTTCACCAGTGTTTGTACCAGAAGGTAACTGAAGGGTGTCGCAATTATGAATACAAAAATAAAAGCCAAAGGTATTTTTTTTTTTCATTTTAAGAACAACCCTTCAAGAGAAGTAGAAAATCATTGGCTTCTGTCCTGTTCCATTCAGAGGAGTTTTTAGGGATGAGACTCAGACAGGCTGTGGTTTTCAAAATCAATTTTGTATGCTTCTCAAGAGCCAGAGGTTAAATGGAGAGAAGAGACGCCACACTGACCACAGAATAGACAGTGGAGGTGAAGACAGTGCAAGTCAGCCAAAGGCCAAGAGAAGGAATCCAAGTCTCGCTTACCCAGTAAATATATTAAGGAAGAGACCGTCAAGTCAACAGCCACCTGTAATGACAACTGACCTTGGGGAACTTAAAGAACAGGTATCAGTGTGAAGAAGTAAACTAGAGGTTAGGAAACCAGAGCTCAAGAAACGGAACTCAAACACAGATATTCTGTTCGGGGACACATCATTTATTCACAGGCAAGCCTTGACCTAGATCTCCAATTCAGACATCTTATTCAACAGATATGTTGCCATTATGTACCAGTCCCTGAGCTACATAAAGATCACTGAATAAAAAAACATGGTCTGTAGCACTGTGATCATCTATCTACCAAGATGAATATTAAATGAGATTTTCTATACAATATTTAGTTCTCAAACTGTGGTATATGGATGAGCAGTATCAACTTTACCTGAAAATCTGTTAGAAATGCAAATTCCCAGACCAAAAATAGGAGTCAGAGACACTGAAAATAAGACCCAGCCATTTGTGTTTAATGAGTTCAACAAGTTATTCTGATGCATAGATCAATGTTCTGGTCCTCAGTGGCCTCATTTGTGAAAGAGGTTACTAACATTTTACAGGCCTGTAACTACAGTCCATGTCATATTGGGAATGATGTACATGGTAAGATTTAATGAAAACCCAGAAAGAGGATGGCTTAATGGTGCTGTACATGACTGTCCAAAGCTGAACAGGAGAGACCATTTTTCAATTTTCCTCAGCTCCAAAGAACTACTCCCTACCTCAGGAACCTCAGAACAGCACCCCATGAACACAGCACTTGAAGATCACAGTTACAGAGCAGAACAGCTCTGGTCCCCATGGAGAACACAGGGAGACACAAGGCGATGACTTTGTAATGCCAGTCTCCTGTTCAGAAGGCAGACTCGGAGCCTTCTAAGACCATTTCTGAGCCCCTGCCACTCAAAGGAGATGCTCCAGTGCACATTTTTTGAGAATACAGCGGTGTCATGCTGCTAAGTGAATTTTACTCTCTTACCTGACAAGTAAGTGGGAAGGTACTGGAGACGGTCAGGTTCCCTCACACAGCCAACGCAGTATTAAATTCTCTATAACAGTTTTACAGTATAATGGGTAGAATGTGCTATATATAATTCTCCTCAAAGAGTGATAGACAGTTGGGCAGAACATGGGATCTGACATCCCAGGAAGAATTTTCAGTCCATGTTGAACAAAGGTTACTGAGTACATAGTCCAGCTTTCCAATCTCTCCACGGGGCAACTCCAAAGTACATTCTATAGAGAAACTCGGAGACACTCTGGATTACACACCAATTACTCACAGCATTAACCAGACATTAACATACCAGTCTTGGATTTTCTCCCTTTTCTGTCCCTTAACTGTGTTTCCTAGGATCACTTCCCAGGTTAATTCCCTACACCCAAGTCCCTATCTCAGGTTCAACTTTTTGGAAAACACAAGTTTATACAGCTAGAACGCAATGGAACTGTGGTACAAATCCATGAAATTCTATCCCACAGCCTCTAATCTTTTCTACTTGCTTTATTGTGCTGTCTCAATACAGTGCCTTCTTAAGTTTCCAAAGGCATTGATCCTTGTCCTACATAATCCAGGAGCTAAAAAGTTCAGTACCAAGTAACTTAGTCCTGAAAACTTCACACACTAGATCAGAAGTCTTTATAAGAAGAGAACTAGTGAATAGAATTCACTAAAAGAGAATTTGCATTTCTTATTTATAAAACCACTGAGATACTTCAAACATAAGAACTCCTCAGTGTCATCAAACCTGCCTACCTAGGATACCCCTGTTTGATGCATGTCTCTTGGGACACAGGCAAGCACTATAAATGCATTCTACTTTTTAAAAGATGCCCGGTGTAACAAAGGAACTACATTTCTGCAACTTGAAGAATATAGCATGATTTTAGTTATGCATTTCTGCATTTCGGAGACAGCTGTTTAAAAAGCCAAGCTGAATTACACATATTTTTAGGGAACTGCACTTCGCTTCATCTAAGTAGTTTTATTTTACAAGCCTATAGGGAAAATAACATATTTCAGTAAGCATAATATCCTACAGGAAAGTATCAGGAAGAAATATTACTCTTAGCATTTCTCAAAGACAAGTAGAGAGACAGAGAGAGAGAGAAAAGACAAGTACAGAGACTAAAATGCCTTCTGAGATTCCTTCCATCTCAATGATGCCATGACAAAAAGAGTAGGAGGAAAAGTAATCCTCCATCTCCATTCATTAGCTCTATTTGAATCTCTATTTCTCATAAATCTTTCATTTAGAGACTTAATGAACATCATCAGTCCACAATAATGAATTTGACTTAAACTTGAAAATAGAAAAATGTTAATGGTGATTCACTCCTTTAAATATTTACTATCGTCTATATCATCATCATCATTATTGAAATAGCTTAGCATTTAATTTTACTCTTATCACATTCTTTTTCTACATTAATTTCTGTCAGACATAAAGATCCTATTAACCAGAGTGGTAAAAATCAATTTAGCTCTTGTTAAAAGATGATACTTCCTTGTCTCAGGTTGTTAAAGTACCTACAGAGATTACACACTGTTTGCAAAAGAGGTAAAGAGTCTGCTGTCTTTATTCAGTCATGGTCAACATCAATATGGAAATTGTCCAGCAAGGTCCACTGGAGACAGGCTGGCCCTTTCTGCCTACAAATGGCCCCAGAGCTATTTAAATAAAGCTGTCAGGACCATATCTCTTGAAAGTCAGCCTTCCAGCCTCCCCGAGGCTGTGTGTCTCCTCTGAAGCATGCTGTGGGGAGTGGGGGTCTGATGTTCACCCTGCCTAGTTCTAAGTAACCTTTCCTTAGTCTGCAGATTGTGTAGAACTCCGTTTTTCTACCTCCTCTGTACTTAAGCTTTCTTCTCCATCATTTTTGCTTCTAGAGGAACATCTCTTCCTCTTCCGTGAAGTTCTAGAAACATCAGTGCTAGCCCTCTTTCCTGTGAGTAGGTAGAAAATTTTAAAAACAATTTCTTTTCCTTCCAATTGACAAGATCTACCTACAATATCTCATAATAGCCAAGAATAATGCCTTGTATTTATTGATTATAAAAATGGGTGAGGGACTTTATAAATATTACTTCATGTAATTTATCACTAATGAAGTAGCATTATCAATGCCATTTTAAAATTAAAATCTACATCCCAGAGAAGTTGAAGCCTTTTCCAATGTTGCATTATTATGAAGATCCTGAGCTGGAATTTGATCACAGACTGCCTGCAAATTTATTTTTACCAATTCACCCTTAAGTTGGACCAATAATGAATGATAATACAACAATTTAAAAATAAGTAATGAGCTCTCAATATACCCAGGTATTCTTCTAGACCCTGAAGATAAAACAGAAGAAAACTGTCTTCACCACACACTCCCAAAGACAACGCTGGGGGGGGGGGAGGTAGAGTCTCAGAAATAAGGTCAGAAAATTCTAATCAAATAACTACAGGGACAAGCCCCCGCAAACTCTCCTGTCTGCTGTAGAGTATAGGAAAACACCAAAGACATACGCAAACAACAACTGGGAAAGTTCATCAAGATGCTGCCCTCAAGAAATAGGTACAAAAGAGGAAGGAAGAAAAAACAGCATTCACTGAACTTGCTATTTGTTCAGTTCTTTATTTTTCAGTTTTTCTCTCCAGTTACTAAGTTTAAAATGCCTGGTGTCTCCTCTTTCTTTCTCAGCACAAAATCTCACAACATCTTTGCATTTTATTTAAAATTAAATGCAAATTCTACACCAGGTCCTCTCAGACCCTCCAGGTTCTGGTCCTCACTTCTCACGTCCAATCTGTCATCGACTTCAACCCTCTAATGCCAAATGCAGCCACCTTGCACTGATGTTCCTAAAGCAAATGCCTCTCCTCTTTATAACCTGGACACTTTTTATTTCCTCGGCCTGGAATTTCCTCTCATTTTTGTTTTCATGGACACCTTCTTCTCATCATTTAAGCCTCAGCTCAAATTTTAGAGAAATCTCTCTTGATTTCCCAGTTTATGGCATTACTCCTTCCCCTCTTCACGCTTTCATCTGAGCAGGATTGGGCATGATGTTCCAGGCTCAGGGGATGAAGAAGTGTACAAACTCTGCCAAGCACTTGCCCTCATGCACTTATCTTCTACTGGAGTGCTAGCAAACAAACAGGACAGAGGGGACTGATGCACATTGCTTCCCAGGCCACCTCTCTGGCATGGCACCATCTGCCTGCCTGCCTGGAAGGTCTCAGAACCTGTTGAATGGTCCGCACTGTACAGCCCTGTCCCAGATTTCCATAAATGGGTTTTCCTCTTGCTTCCCTCCCCATCAATCCCAGAGTACCCTGTTTTCCTCTGTAGTGTTTTTATAACCTTGACTGCACCCTTACGATACTTTACTGAAATCCTTACATGACCCAACTTAGGCATGCCAGACCCCCTGAGTGGTAAAGAAGACTTCATTGGGAAGATAAAAGTTGTCAGAAACCTGCAGAAAGTGAGGGAGTGAGCCAGGGTTTCCAGGGATAAATGGGAGAAAACTCTCTAGGAAACAGCAAGAGCAAATATGATGGGCAAAGACACCATACGAGTTTTGTAGTGCTGTGTAACAAATTACTCCAAACCTCCTAGCCTGAAACAACATACATCTATTAGTTCTCAATTCCTACAAATCATAAGTCCCAGCACAGCATGACTGGGTTCTCTGCACAGACCCCCGCAGAGCTGAAATGAAGGCATCGCTGGGCTTGCTAAGTCATCTGGGGCTTAAAATCCTAATCCAAGCTTTTTGAAAATGTAAAGTCAGTTTTTGTGCCAATCAGACTGAAGTCTCCATTTCCTTAACTGCTGTCAGCTGGTGGCTGCTCGCAGCTACTAGAGGCCACTTTCATTCCCTGCTATGTGGCCCACTCCATCTTTAAGCCAGGAATAGAGAACGCCTCAAATATCTCCCTGGTGAATTCAATCTCTGACTCTCTGAGTCTCTGATGAAAGGAAAACTCACGTTTAAAGGCTTGTGGAATGAGGCAAGTCCCATCTCCACCTGACCCAGTATAGTTTCCTGATCTTAACACTTGAAAAATTCCACACAGCAGGACCTAGAGATTTCATTGATTATACAAGTGACAGTTGGTTTGTGCACATCAGCACCATCTTGGAATTCTCCTGACTACAGAATCAAGCAGAAGCACGACTGCCCTGCTTGAGGAATAACAAAAAAGAGGAATATCCTATGGCAGTGTGGATGACGAGCTGGGCATTGGGAAATCAAGGTGGAGGGACAACAGTAGATGAAGAGCCTTGAAGACAGGAGTTGCAGGCACTTTGGCTTATATTCTCACATCAGAAGACACTGGACTGAGTGGCCTAATCCGATTGATTCACAGGCTGAAAGTATTATTGTGGCTGCATGAAAAGAGACTATAAAGAAGATAAAGGATGAGGTTGAGAAATCAAAGTCTGCTGTGCTACAGGCGAAAGATGATACTGGCTTGACCAGGTGGGGTGATCAGGATATAGAATGTGGATGACTCGATATATTATGAAGGAAAAACTGTGAATTTTGCTAATAGATGGTGTGGGCTCCGACGGAAAGGGAAGAGGCAATGCTTCTTTTTCATTACACGCTCACTCTCTTTAAAATCTAATTTATGTATTTGTCACACTCTTAAAGTACTTTATGTACTTATTTATTGTATCTTTGCTCCTACTACAAAATAAGTTCTATTAATCAAAAGACATTGTTGTCTGCTGCTGCTGCGTCCCCAAAGCCCAGCAGAGAAAAAGCCTTCAGTGGATACATGCTGAATGAATGAATGACTTGCACGCACCCCCACTCTTTACACTGCTTATTCCAATACAGCAGGAATGGAAGGTAGATATATCCTTTGAGGACTGAGGTAAATTCATTCACCTCACCAGATCAGATCCAAACCTAATCAGATATTAGCTCTAAGATACTGGCCCTCATCATGGAAAAATAACTGATTTTGCCAAATATTTACTTACATACTTTTAAAATTTCTTTAAAGTGTATTGGAGGTATTTCACATCCCAGTGTTTTCTTCCATCCTCTACTACGGCAGGAGAGAGGGTTCAATTAAGTGGTTTGTTTTGCTTTTTCAATCTATTTTCCTTTTTATCTATGTTGTTTTTGTCTCCAGCAGGTACAGTTTCCAGTGTTCAACTTTGTAGCGTTTCTGAAAGAGAGTTCTGTTCACTTATTAAACATGATGCATTGCTAGTTTTCCAGAGAATATTCATTTGTTCAGTTCTTGAGCAATATGAGCTTGGTAGACAGCACATATTACTGTCTATATGACAACCTGGCCAGGGGGCATTTAGAGAACTACTGAGACCAAAGGCATGATGATTTCAAACAGGCCGGGGACTGATGTAGGCAGCAGAAAAAAGAAAGCCTGATAAACTGTAGCGATAATTGTACATAAAATCAAGCTTAATGAAGCCTTTTAATTGCAACATATGTGAGTCATTAAAATCATGAAATGTTTATTATAAGGACATTCATAGTAAATAAGTAAAGTGGATCGGTGATAATGAAAAGAAAATGTGCACAATTTTTTGCTAATTTTTATGAATGTTTATGTGATATTCTGATAAAAATAAAACAAACACTGTTCAATGATAAAGCATGTTTCCCAGTCTAGATGTGAAATAATTAAAAAATGAGTAAACTTACACTACTTTTTATTTGTGGAAGTCGTCAATGATTTGCAGTCTCTTGTATATGTGGATACTGATGAAACATACTCTCTTCTTTAAGGTCTAGGCGAAAATAATGTTGACTTATATGAATGAACAGGTAAGACAATTCTATGTGCTTAGTTGCTAAACTGTTTTCTGGCTTCACTGATTGAACAGCATGCCTAGGTAATTCTGTTTTAAAAGCCCCATGAGTTCCATCTGAGTGTACTTCGAGGCAATGACTTAATAAGTCTCCCATCTGAACACAAAGAGAGCTGCCTAAAGGCAGCATCAACCCTCACACCCCTGCAGGCCAGGAGCCCTCTTGTCCCTTTGTGTGTGTAGACCTTGTGTTCTCTTCTACTATGTCTTATTTCTGTAAGTTCTTCTATTAGAACATTAAGTTATGATCATTGAGAGGTAGAGAGGAAACAGGGAGCAGGAGAAAGGAAGGGGAAGATGGAGAGATCTTATGACTCAAATAAGTAAAAGGGAGGCTAAAACTTCAAAATCCTCAGAATCTCAGAATATTGTCCAGCTTTTAAGGTCAAGCTAGTTCTTAACTAACGCAAAACTTAGCATCAGAAAGATGTACTTTGTAGAGGAACCACAAACAATGCCTTTGTTTTATCTTTGCTTGTCTGGAGAAAGCAAAACACATTTCGAAATGTGTCTTTAAAAACCCAGAGCCAACTAAAACTTGTCTAGGAAGTGTTGTATTTGTAGACCTGTAGAGTTGCCAATCCCTTTCTAGGGAGCACCTTTAAATGTCTCAATGTATGATTCTTTCTACATTGCAGAGGTCACCGAGTAGGAACTGTTAAAAACAAAACAAAACAAAACTCTTTTTTAGGACCCACAAAGGCCTAGAAACATTCTGCTGTGTGTTCTTTAAAAATACTCAATTGAAGAAAACATTAGTACTTGACTGGAGCGGCAGCCTCCACAACTGCCCTTGATGCCCAGAACAAATGAGGACTCTCCGGCTCACCTCTGCTTTTCTTTCTGTACCATTTTTAGTCCTACACATTTTCTCTCCAAAGTGTATCTTTTCTCTGTCAGCAAGGCCACTACCTAAGACTGGGGTTCTCAACCCTTATCCAGTGATGTTCCTAAAACTTGTAACTTTTCTAAATATATATTTCTATGGAAGCATGTTTTTAATATATTTGTTTCCTTAGATGCTATATTCTCCTGGTTTCTCTTCTCCTGCGATGCTATCCAGATGTCCAACATCTCTCCGAAATGTTATTCTTCTTTAGCATTCTATGCCGGGCCTTTTCCCCTGACCCTATGTGTTCACTTTGGGACATCTATTATCAGTTTCCGTTATCTTCCGTACACTGACAGTTTGGGGATTTATTTTCCCCACCTTTTGATTAGAGCATACGGATTGTACAGATTAGTGGATTTCATTTTGGCAGATATGTACATGCATGCAACATTCATTAATCATTTTCCCCTCATTACTTCCCACTACCCTCCCTAGGTTCACATGTTTCATTTTAATCATATTCATATCCCCTATTACTGGTCTTTATACTCCCTCTTTCTCCACCTTCTTCCCATCAACAGTCCTTTCCATCTTTCTGAGTTTCAGACTCATGTATTAAGAACTTCCTATTTGGCTAAAGAGACTGTATGCTGATACTGACATTCTCCTTGGATTTCACACAATATCTTACAGGAACGTTAAGTCCAAAAGGGCTCACACTATCCTGGTTATCTTAATTTTAGAGCCAAATGCCTTCCCAAGAATGGTTATACTACTTTAGTGACACCACATCAAATACTTGCCCAGTCCGGAAATCTGTAATTTACACTGACTTTTCCTTTTTCACCATCCCTGAATCTAAAGTTTCAAAAAAAAAAAAACTTCCATCTGTTTTATACCTACAGATTTAAAAAAAAGTCAATTTTACCCAGCTGTCTGGCAACATCCTCATCTAAGTCATTATCATTTCTGGCCAGAACTGTACTTACTGCTACTTCGCAGGGCTTGAGTCTATAAAGATTCATTCACCGTCCTGCAGCAGAAAAATCTACAAACAATCTTCACATTATTCTCATGATGCTTAATCTCCGCAGTGCTTCTGCTTTTCCTTTGGACCCTGCTTTTCCTTTGGACTCTGCCTTATTTCCCACTATTATCTCCATTCAGGTATCATTGTTCTCACACTGAACTTCTTTTAATTTCTTAAAAGTATGTACCATTCTTTCCCTTACCTCTCCACACCTGTTTTCCCCTTTAAATTGAGCTCTCATACCAAATCTTCCTTCATCTGGATGACTCCAGTATACAGGTTTCAGGTTGAAAAGGTATTCCGCAAACTCTGGCTTCAGTTGTGTACTGTTGTTATTATTTGGTTTTCTGTCATTGTCCCTAATCTTAGGATAAAGGCTCTGTCTCGTTTCCTTACGGTGTTAGCACCAGAGGCTGGCATGATGCTGGAAATATAGCAGGAGCCTAATGAATGATTGTTAAATTAACTAACAGGTTTGTATGCTTGCCTTTCTTTTTCATGATTCTGTGAGACTGACAAGGCAAGTCATCTAACGCTCGCTTTTGGTTCCCAGTACCATGGACGTAATGGATATGTGATACACACGTTAAGTGAATAGATTCATGGATGGATGGATAAGTGGACCATCCTATCACAAAGGGTTATTTTGGGAAAATATTCCCAATGGTCTTTTTGAAAATTTCATACTAATGTGGATAGTTTACTGAAGTACGCACAAAAAAGAAGGCAGTCTGAGGAAGAAGAGATGGCCATAAACTCTATTAAGAGGTAAGATGAGAATAAAATATGCTTATGTTACCAACAGGTTACAAAGCATGTTGTAAAATATACTAAATATATCTCGCATGAAATGTATTATGGGGTTATGCTTTCATTCTTTCAGGAGACTTTGGTCTGATTCCAAGCTGTCCATTTTCAGAGAAAACGAGACTTTGAAAATACGTTTTTTTCCCAGTATTTCTGGAAAAAAATTTAAAAAGTATCCCCATTGATAGAGAAGGACGAGGGCAGAAAAGAAAGTCAAATTTATAATTATCGAAGGAGTTTAGTATTTTCTCCCAAGTATCAAACCCAAATTCATGTCATTGAACACAACATCTTTCAGATCATTAAAAAAATAAATCAAGGGGGCTAGGAGTTTAGCTCAAGTGGTAGAACGCTTGCTTAGCAAGCGCAAACCCCTGAATTGCCTGCAGCACTGCCCCCAAAATCAATTAAACCTGGTCCAGTAATACATTGTTCTAAACTTTGTGGCTCAGAATGACACTTGCTTAAGGTCAGCATTCGTGGGATGATTTAGAACTGGTCTTGGTTCCTCTTGGCATCAGCTGGGGTCCGTCAAAGTCCCAGAGCTGTATTATCTGAAGGCTCACTTACACGTCTTATAGTCAGTGCTGGCTGCTTGCTGGGATCATGGGTAGGACTATGAGGTGAACATTTACACATGGCCTCCCCAAGCGTTCCGGGTTTCCACACAACACAATGGCTTAAAGCAAGTATCCCAAGTGTTCCAGTCAAGGAGAAAGCTGTGTTGTCTTTTATGACCTACCACAAATTATGCAACACCATTTCTGCTTCATTCCATCCACTGAGACAATGGCGAATCTAGTTTCACAAGGAAGGAAAACAATTCACAAGGAAGGAAGGAGAAGTGCTGAAGTTCAAGAAAAATACCGTTTATATATATCTGTGGCCATTTTTGGAAAATATAGTTTTGAAAATACATTCACAAAGCCATTATATCATTTTTGTCATTATAAATGTATAACTAACCCTTTAACCAAAGCTTCAAGTGAGTTATGTCGGTATTATGACGCCACAGACTACATGTGCAACTGTCAAGACTCTCATGGCCCCGAAAGTGATGCTTCTGATCTTCTAATCAAGCAGGTCATAGCCATGTCCCTTTTTTAGAATTTTCTGAGTCAAATATAAGGCAGTTTGCATTTTGTTTTAAATAGTTTCCTGCCAATCAGGGAAAATCGACACATTAGAACTCTGGAAAAATCTTGTAAGCAGAGCCTTTAGATAGAGCAGGCCAATCTAAATAAATCTGGCTACTAACTAATCTTTCAAGGATAAAATTCAGAATAGAGATGCCTCATGGGATTTTTGCAATGCTAAAATAAGTCCACTATGAATTTGAGAGCAATCAGAGTTTGGCATAGATTTACTTCTGCTTTTACTCCTGCCTGTCTTGATACACTGAGATGACATACACTGTCTTCTCTTCTCTGGCTATTCTCTCCCTTAAAGCAAGGTACACTGAGTAAAGATGAATCTCTTTCCTGCTCCCTAAAGGACATAAAACACAGACAGCTGCCAGGAAAGACTTAACACAGCCTTGGTCTGCTATGACGTAGTTTGGCAAGTGACTTCACAGAAGAGGAACACAGAACAGAAAAACAGAGGCCCAGAGAGTAGCATGAAAAAAACTCCAGGAAGACACAGGGAGAGTCAGTCTTGAATGTGATAAGGAAAGACAAACCAGTATGTTCTTGCCTCAATCTTCATCACTTTATCGGTTCAAGATAGGTAGCAGAAAGCTGAGATAGTCTTGAAGAAAACTTATGTTTATCTCTAACCCTTTGGAAGGAATTGGTCATCTAACTGAAAGGTGTAACCCTTATATTAAATACTGGAAGGGTCAACTGATGAAGTTTCTCTCTGTGACTTAAATCTAGTTCAAGTTTACTTAAAATTTCACACAAAATACTTGAACCACATTCTTTTATTTTTTAGAAAAATTCCATTGCTATTTTGTATATTTTAAAAATAAAATAAAGTTTATTACTTTAGCCATTCTAAGCTTTATCAGAACATGTTTGCAGTACGTGCAGTTTACAATCTTCTTGAGGATTGGGTACATGTACATAATATAGCTTATTTCTTTTTTTTCAGTCCTCTTCCTTTTCTTTCTCCCCTCCCTCCCTCCCCCTCTAATTCCCCTATCCCAATTTTTAGCTTTGTTGATATTATCAATCTTACTTCATGTTATGGTACCTAGTGTTTATACTCACTGACATTATTTGGTTTCTGTACACAGTATATCTTTATTTTACTTGTATCCCCTTCCTCTCCTCACCCTTTTCTCTTGTTTCCTTGGACTCCTTCCTTATTGCAAGAGTTATATCCCCTTGTCCTCGTCTATCTATCCTTTACTGTTCTCTTTGTTTATACTTAGGGTCCATCAATTTTCCTACAAATGTCTCAAATTTTTCATTATTTATAACTGAGTAGTATTCCGTTATATAGAGATAACACATTTTCTTTACCCAATCATCTGTTGATGGGTATACACGTGGCTTCCAGGATTTAGCTATTACAAATTGCACTGCTATAAATATTGGTATGTATATATCACTGTAGTGTGATGTCTTAAGATCTTTGAGGAAGATTCCTAGAAGAGGGATAGCTGAGTCATATGACATTTCTAATTTCAGTTCTTTGAGAAGTCTCCACACTGATTTCCATAAAGGTTTTACACATTCCTACCAACAAGGTACAAGGTTTCCTTTTACACAACAGCCTTGCCAGCATTTGTTATTATTTAGTTTCTTAATGATTGCCATTCTCTCTGAAGTAAGATGGAATCTTAGCATTGTTTTAATTTCCATTTTCTAATAACCAGAGATACTGAACATTTTTTACATATATTTGTTGACCATTCATATTTCTTCCTCTGTGCAGTGTCTGTGCTTTTTTTGCCCATTTCTTGACTGAGTCTTTAATTTTAGGTAGTTTAAGTTTTTTGAGTTTATTACATATTCTAGATACTAGTCCTTTGAGGAGTAACTGGCAAATTCTTTTTCTTATTTTGTAGGTTGTCTTTTCACTCTGCTGATCAATTCTTTTTTTTTTTTTTTAATTTCTTAGTCAACTGAAGTTCTATTTAGAAAATCCTTTCCTATACCTATGTCCTCAAGTGTTTTGCCTGTTTTATCTTTTAGTAGGTTTAATGTGTCTGTTTTAATGTTTAGATATTTGGTTCATATTAATTTTAATTTAATACATGGTGAGAGATAAAGATCCAGTTTCAATCTTTTGTAAACCAGGTTTCCCAGAACCACTTGTTGAATTAACTACCTTTCCTTCAATATATGCTTTTGGCCATGCTGTCAAAGAACAAAAAGCTTAATCTGTCTAAGGATGTTTCTGCATCCTCTATTCTGTTCCACTGATCCACATACTTGTTTTTGTTCCAGTGCCATGCCATTTTTATCAGGTAATACAAAGTCTCATACATGCTCTTGTTGTGCAAAATTACTTTAGCTATTCTAATGTCATTCTGGGCATCTTCAGGTATTTTTAGCATGGAAAAAATAGTGAATTATGATAAAATACTCAAAAAAGCCACAAAGTAAGAGAACAAGAGAAAATTATCAGCAGCTACTAGATGACAATGAAAAGACCAACCTAAGGCTAATTAGAATTAGAGAAAAACTAGAACTCTGATGGATTTACTAACATGTTTACAGAAATCACAGAAGAAAATTTCCCAAATATAAGAAAAGATTCTAAAATACAAGTAAGCAATGCCTTCAGAACCCTGAACAAATATGACAAAAAAGAAACTCAACAAGGCATATCCTTATTAAATTATCAGGTGTCTAGCAAAAACAAAGCAAAAACAAAAATAGAATTTTAAAAGCAATCAGAAAAACAAACAAACAAGACACATATGAATGTATGTGTTTTTGTATGTGTATGTAAAGGTAAACCAAATTGGAATGCAGCAGACTTCTTAACCTAGAGACCAGAAAAACTTGGAGAGAAGTATTTCAACCCCTAAGAGCAAATGACTTCCAACCCAAATTAACTTATCTGGCAAAGATATCCCTCAAAATAGAGGATAAATAAGATATTTCCATGAAAAACACCAGCATGAAAGCAATATGACTGCTAAATCAGCACTCAAGAAAGTATTTAAGAATATTCTCAACAGAAATAACAAAACTGACACAGCTAAAAATACAGAGGAAATGAAAACTACAAGTAAAGTCAATGGATAAACCACAACAAATAATGCCAAGAAAAGAAAAACAAAGCCTTCACTAACAAATAAAGAAAGCAATGACAGTAAATAATCAACACATCTCAGTCATATTGCTCAATGTAAGGCATCAACTCTCCAATTAAAATACACAGATTGTCAGACTGAATCAAGAAACAGAATCCAAAAGTCTTTTGCATTCAAGAAACTCACCTAATTCAAAAAAATATTCAAAGACTAAAATTTAAAGGATGGAAAACAATATTTCATGTATCAGCACCCTAAAACAAGCAGGGTAATTCTAATATTAGACATGGAACACTTCAAACCAAAACTAATGAGAAAGACATAAAGGTCTCTATATACTAGTTAGTAGAACAATACAATAAGAAGAAATAACGTTGATAAACATAGGCACTGAATATGGGAGTACCTATCTTCATGAAACAAAAACTGAAAAATTAAAGGATCAAATAAACATTAACACAATAATAGTAGGGGATTTTAACTCCCAACTTTCACAAAGGAATAGGTCAACTAAACAAACAAAAAAAAGAAAAAAAGAAAAAAATATCAAAGCCAAACCACACACTTGAATACATTGACTTGATGAACATATACAGAGCATTCCACCCTTCTATAACAGATCATACACTATTTTCAGCAGCACATGGTACTTTTTCCAAAAGAGGTCATGTACTAGTCCACAAAGCCTGTTTAAGTAATTATAAAAGAAGTGAAATTACCCCATGCATACTATCAGACCACTGTGCAATGAAAACAGAACTCAAAACAGAAGAAATTTTGGAAAAGCCAAAAGCTCCTGGAAAATTGATAACATACTCCTTAACAAAGAATGGATTACAGAAGAAATCAAACGAGACATTTAAAAACATCTGGAAGTTAATGACAATGACTACACAACTCACCAAAACCTCTGGGACACTATGAAAACATTTCTAAGAGGAAAATTCATTACAATCAATGCTCATGTTAGGAAAGTTAGCAAGCCCAAATAAATAACTGTATGAGAAATCTTAAGATACTTGAGAAACAACAATAAACCAGCCCCACATTGAAATTAAGGTGAGAAATTATATAAAGATGAAGGCAGAAATCAATGAAATTGAGACCAAAAAACCCTAAAAAAAAATCAAAGAATCAAATAACTATTTTTTTCAAAAGTATAAATAAAATAGATAAGCCCTTAGCCAGACTTAGCAAGAGACAGAAAAAACACACCCATGCAATTAAAAATGAAAAAGGTAAAATCACAACAGCATTATTGAAATTCAGAAGATAGTATCTACTTTGAAACATTATATTCCAAAAAATTAGCAAATTTTGAAGAAACAGACAGATTCCTCGACATATACATATTACCAAAACTAATCCATGAGGACATAAATATGCTTAACAACCCAATAAGCAATGGAATTGACACAGTAATAAAGAATCTAACAACTGAAAATAAAAACCTGGGACCTGCTGGATTCACTTTTAAATTCTACAAAACCTGTAAGGATGCTATATCACCAAAACTAAAGCTGTTCAAAGAAATCAAAAGGGATGGAATGCTCCTAATCTCATTTATGGAAGCCAGGATCATTCAAATCCCAAAAACTGGATAAAGACCCAAATAAAAAAGAAAATTATAGGCCAATCTCCTTAATGAGCATAGATGAAAAAATCCTCAACAAGATAATAGCAAATAGAATGCAGTAAATCATCAAAAAGATGATACATCATGATCAAGCAGGTTTCATTCCAGAGATGTAAGGATGATTCAACACATGGAAGTCAATAAACATAACATGTACATCACATAAACAAAAGCAAGGTCAAAAACCACATGATCATGTCAATAGATGCAGAAAAGCCTTTCAACAACATTCAACATTCCTTCATGATAAAAAAAAACCTTGAAGAAAATAGGCATACAAAGACCATACCTGAATATGATAAAGGCTATCTATAATGAACAGCCATACTAAATGTGGAAAAATTAAAATAATTCTCCCTAAAATCAGGACCAAGAAAAGGATGTGCACCATCACCACTTCTATTTAACATAATACTTAAAACATTAGCCAGAGCAATCAGGCAAGAGAAAGTAATAAAAGGGATACATATAAAAAAGGAAGAACTCAAATTATCATTATTTGCCAATGACATGACACTCTGCATAGAAGACCCAACGAACTCCATCAAAAAAACTCTCAGAATTAATAACAAACTTGAGCAACATAGCAGGATACAGATCAATACTCAAAAATCATTAGCATTTGTATATATCAATAATGAACTCAATGAGAAGAAAATTTTGAAAACAAGACCATTCACAGTAGCTTCAAGAAAAATGAAATACCTAGGTATTAAACTAACCAAGGAAGCTATTACAAAGAAAACTATAGTACTCTGATAAAGATAATGAAGAGGACATCAGAAAATGGAAAGATGTCCCCCGCTCCTGGATTAACAGAGCCAATATTGTCGAAATGGCCATACTCCAAAAACTGTTTTACAGATTTAATGCAGTCCCAATCAAAATACCAACAGCATACTTTCCTCATGTAGATAAAATGATCCTGAATTTTATATTACCTACAATTTTACTGCATACCCTGTCCTGTAGAACACCAATTTTCTTTCCTTTCTGCATCTCAAGAAAAATTAGAGAAAGTCATATACATGATAATTTGGATACCTCCAAACTTGTAATACTCTCTGTAGAGTGTGTGAGGTGTTTTGGAAAGAAATTTAGTGTGAATGTTCTACTGCTAACTCAGCCCAAATTTCCTGGTCTTTCTTAGCTTCTTCTTCACCATCAGTAGACCTCAGTTCTTCTCAACACATTTAGCTTTCCTTCTTTTTAACAAGCCCCTGTGCTCCTTAGAAATCCACTCCTCAGACACTCTAATTCCATGTGGTTTGGGAGGACCCTGAAGATGAAATTCAGTATTATCTTTAGGTTCATTATATCATCCACATAGTTCAAGTCTGAGGTAGTCCTTTGGCTTCCTAGAGTGCATATTTAAGGCTTTTAAGAGGTAAATCTAGACCTGCCAAAGAACGAAGGCTAGAAGAAATGACAAACAAGGAACGAAAAACTGAATCCTAATGGCACCATTTCAGTCTTTGGATTCAACTAGATCAGAATCTGCTCCCTGAACTTCACTCTTACGTGATCCAATTAATTCCCCACCAACCCAGTACAAATTGGTTTTATTCTATTATTTATTATTTGCAAATTGTCTTATACTTTTGTCTATTCTGTTGTGGTCAGATTTGTTAGTCTATGTACAACCTAAGCTCTAAAATTCTGTGAATGATCTTACTGTGGTAGGCTCAGTCAGTGCCCTTGTGTGTAGCTGATCTTAAAGTAGCTACATGGTTAGGTTTGTTCCACCCTCGATTTATGTCTTAACATTGGTAACCAGAAAATTCAGGGTCAAATGGAGAAATTTTATTCCTAAGTGTGTTTTCAATCTGAGGCAATATTTAGGGTTATTGCAAGCACAAAAAATATAACAAATGATAGCAAAAGTTAGTGGAGCCAACTTTCAAATTTTTTATTGTTTATCATAGCTGTTGTGTAAACCTTGCACTATAATAAAAATGCTAAGCCCAGAACTCTGTTGTAATACTGACTTCAGATTTGCAAAGTATGTGATCCGGGGCAAGTCAGTTAATTCAAGATCCTACAACATAAGCATTAACAAGGGAAGGGGAGGAGAAAGGGATGAAAAAAAGAATTAAGATGTGTTATGTTTATGTACCAACTCCCCAAGAGGAATGTAATAATTCCAACAAATATGTACCAAAAAAGACAAAAAATTACTAGAAAGTACAAAATAAAACAGTATACAAAGCATTATAAACTATTAATTACTAAACAGTATTATTAACGAGATTATATTAAAATCTAGTTAATTCTATTTCCTTTTGGTCATCATTTCTCAGGTTTAGAAGATACTCCACATTGTTTTTTTGCATTGACACTTCACATTTCGATCAGTATTATGAAAAATTTTCCAGTGTAGTAGGATCTAACAAGCTTAAAGACAACATCTAGACTCCAGTTATTTCTTGTATTATAAAGTTTTATTTCTGTATTCCCTATCACTATCTTTAAAATATTCAAAACATATACTGCTTATGAAGTTCTATTATTTTACAGGATTTTTACAATGTTCCTATCAGATGAAGCTAAAGTAACATGACCTTAGAGGTGGACATTTAAAATAAATTTAGTATGTATTTGCAGTACATGATGGTTACATTCCTCATGGGGAGTAGGTACATGTACATAACACGTCTTAAATCTTTTTGCATCTCCTTTTCCCCTTCCCCCTCATCTCTATCATATTATTATATATTATTATGTATGCATAATACATAATGTCTCACATGTACAAAAATAGGAAGGGGATCAAGATATGGGTGGAGGGGAGACAGCAAAGAGAAAAAGGATGAAAAAATGTATTAAGGTGTATTACATGTGTGCATCAAATTCCCACAAGGAATGGACATCTTTTTTAAAAGTAGAATTATGTATATGGCCTACATAGCAGTTGTAGAACTATAAGTTGAGTGAACCATAGTAGAAACATTATCATGCAACATCCTAAAATCCCAGAAAAAGAAGACTTCTGTCAGAATACCTGGAGACAGTAATTCAGTGTCTGGCATATTCACATCCAAGGAGCAAATCACGTTCTGTTTATACAATTGTTATCTACTGAAAGGACTAGATAAGAATTGCTTTTTGTAACACTCTGTCTTTTCATATATGCTTGATTGGAAAGTAATTCAAAGGAGCCAAAGATAATTAATTGCTAAGTAGGTACACTATATAAAGAAAGAAAAAAATAGCTGTATGAAGTCAATATCTGAGAGAGAAGGAATAAGTATCTGTATTAGTCCCTCAGTGACTTTGGAAGCACGTGCGATAACGTTTTTTGGAGTACTATTGACATGATATAAAGGATAAGTGACTTTATATGAGCCACTTTATTCTCCAGGTTTGCAACATATCATCCTGTACTAAGGTTATAATGGAGTAATGGTCCAAAGCCCTACACTTACCAAGGAGGTGGGAGAGTCAATGACTAATACCTTTTTGAGGATGGTTTATTTTTATCACTATGTAAGTCTAATCTCTCAAGGAAGCAATTTTTAAATGAATGATACAATTGTATTTAAAAGTCAAGAGACAGTATTGGTGCAGTGTCAACCCTATAAACAAAGCACACTCCCACAGCTACTTATATTTGTGGGCGGGTGAAACTTCTGATCCATCACTTGTCCTCTAAATCTGAAGGGAGGACTATAGATTAGAAATAATAGTGAGCCTTTGCTCCCTTCTGTAACTCCACATAACCCATCCAGCGAAGAAATTCTTCAAAATGCATCCCACTCTGCTCAATTCCTTGGATATCCATCTTCACTCCCTGACTCCCTCACTCAGTCCTTTCTCAGTACCTCTACTCTTGACAAAATTCATTTTCCATATGTTTTGGTTAAAATGTAAACTTCTTAGTATGAAGTATAAGGCCGTTGTGTATGCTGGATCTTGCTTACCTTCTGTTCTCATTCTGTTCCTCCTTACTTTTCCCTTGGCTCTTCACATGGTCTTCTCAGCCTACAGGAATCCCCTTTCCAGAAAAGCCTTCCCTGATCTGGTCTCTATAGCAAACAATGTGTAGTCATATTCTTTCCCACTCGGATTTATTAATTTATACTACCCACACAATCTCTTTGTTTATTTGTTTTGTGTATTTGTTTCTGAGTTTATTATCTTTCACATTAATTATCTGTTCCATATGAGGCTGATCCAACTGATTCAATACCTGGCCCCATATACCATACTTAGTAAATTCTTATTACTCCATTTGAATCATTGTTTCAAGAAAACTCAAGGGCTGGGAATTTAGCTCAGTGGTTAGAGTGTTTGCCTCATAAGCACAAGGCCCTGAGTTCGATTCCCAGCACACATACACACACACACACACACACACACACACACACACACAAAAACCCATGAAGAAAAAAAAAAAACTTCAAGCTCTGGTCCTTGAAGAAAAACCAGATCTTAAAGTAGATGATCATCTTATCTACTCTCAGAATGCCAAAGCCAAATTGAATCCTTTGTCACCTCTTTCCCAGGCCATTCTTCAGTCTTCCATTTATTATCACTGGGGGCCAAAGCAAATCCTGTCATCATTCTTAGTGCAACTTCTGCTACATAGGCAAATGCCTGTGGTATAATTGTTAATTTTACATGTTAAGTTGCCTAGGTGATAATATCTTGCTATTTGGTATTTGCTACAAGTTTTCTCCATGTCTTTTCACAGGATGACAGCTCATCTACTTTTAACATATGATCATGTTCTATTGTGTAAAAGCATCACAGCTTTTTTGTCCATTCACCCACTGAAGGACATCTTGGTTGCTACCAAGTCTGGGCAATTACGAATGAAGCTTTTAGAAACATATTTTCCAATAGTTTTGAGGACCTAAGTTTTAAACTCATTCAAGTGAACACCAAGGGACTTGGATTTTGGATCTATGGGTAACAGAAATTTTAGATTTATCAGAAACTGCCACTCTGCCTTCCAAAGTAGTCTTAACATTTAGCATTCCCACCAGAAATGAAGGAGAGCACCTGTTGCTTCACATCCTCATCAGCATTTGTTATGGTCAGTGTTTTTAATTTTGGTTATTTTAATAAGTACACAGTGCTATAACATTGCTGATTTAACTTGTAATTTTCCAACAACATACGGTGTGATGTTAGTCATTTTTAATGTGCTTATTTTCCTTCCCTTTGTCAACTTTGATGAGGCATACACATAAGTGTTTTGCCCATTTTCAAATCAGGTTATTTTCTTTTTGCTGAATTTTAAGACTTATTTATATCATTGTAGATAATAGACCTTTATCGGACATGTCGTTTACAAATATTTCTCTTCATCTGTGGCTTGTCTTCTCAGTCTCTTGAAACAGGTATTGCCTAGTTGTAATTACAATTTAAATCAATAGATTTTAAATGAAGGTGGTTACTTTACATAATGAATGGGACTCATCCAGTCAACTGAAGGTCTTCAGAGTCTGAGGTCTACCAAAGAAGAAATTCTTTTCAAGACTGCAACATGGAAGCTGAGTTTTCTCCTGGACCTCTGCAGAATTTGGAACTAAGACACTGAGATGAACTCTTATCGGAATTACAGTCAGCTGGCTTTCCATAGAGATTTCAAACTTGCCAACCCCTCTGTACAATAACATGTGAGTGTGTGTGCATACATGTATGTGTAAAGAACCAAAAGCAGATACAGATCTTACTGGTTCAGAAATAACACATCACAGTTATATTACTTCTTAGAACTAGACTCAAAACATGAGCATGGCTGGGATGAAATTAATCTTGGGCAAGTGCTTTGTTTTAATGTGGTATGTAGATAAAGCATTAAGATTGTCTACCTGGATTGGAGACAAAGGTAGCTTAAAGGAAAATCAAGATGGATTTATTCTGATAGATTTGTGATTCCTTTTTTATGCCTATGCCCCCAGTGTATGGGGTCTCCCTTCGAGCCTCAGTTACTGAGACTCCTCTTATGGTACAGCTGAAGCCTCATAACAGAAGAGCAACTGAGTTCAGACTCTCTTACCCATTAAACTTCAGTGTGAACTGCAATCCTTTCACTCAAGAACTGTTAATTTCAACATCTTATTTTACTTGTCTTTACAATGAGAACATTGTTTTAAGGATAACTAAGATGAAACTTATCAAGGGCACAGCATAGAATAGGGGTTCAGACCCTAACAACTGCTATTATCATTATTTAATGCTTCAGCACTAAACACTAAATAACAGTCCTCTATTGTATTAGTTACATCTCTAGAGTCAAATTGCAAGAGAGCAGCTTTAATACGGGACATTTACACAACAGTCACAGACACACACGCCAAATACAGGAAGAGTGCAGAACATCTATCTATGCACTGGAGACCTGAAAGAGCCAGTGAAGGGCTGGGAGCCTGCGGCACTGTCTCATGTAAGTCTGTGCCTGCACTAAAAGGCTGAACAAATCTATACTAGAGCCAGAATATGACACTCACAGTGGAGATGAAGACCAGAGCTGCCCCAAAGCAAACAGCAGCCATCCCCTAGGACAGCAAGGTCCCAAGCTCTTCTTGTGAGAACAACAAGGTTCCTTTCAGGAGAACTAGCTGTAACAGAGCTTCTCCAGGAAAACAGCTGCCTTCTATTTTCTGCTCCTGTTCTCCTTTATGTAATGTTAGCAACAACCCTCAGGTGGATCCTGTATGCCCAGAGTCACACCAACTCAGTCCAGCTGGGCGTTCCTGCGCAAGTTGACCACAATAAGTCCACCACAAACCACCCCTGGTCAACTTGATAACCAGGTACATTTCTTTAAACCATAGTCTCCAGTGGCAGATTTGTAAAGAGTTAACATATCTCGGTCTATTCAGATTTACATTAACAATATAATTCTTACTGCACACATTCCCACATTAGAAACAAATATTCAAAGGATTCTCAAAACTAATTACAAACAGATGTCCAAAAATTTTAACTATACATACAAATGTAGACCAACTCTATTCTCTCTCTCTCACCTGTTCTAAAACAATAGTTTAGAAAGTACAATATACCAATAGAGTGTATCCACATTAAAAAAAATATATGGCTTCAAATTTCAAAACTCTTTGGTTTCAATAAAATTTAATGACAGAGCATGGCAACATTAAGAGATTCTCCAAAGGATCTCTTATACCCCAAATACGCTCCTCCTTCTGGTAAAAGGCCTCAGGTCATGTTTCCATTGCCCTATTTCTTCTCCACAACCATGTTCTCTCTGTTCATCCTTGGGATCCACAGCTCTCCTCTGGCCAAATGGTCCGGGCCACCCTGCTGGCTCTCCACTCTTGATTTCCAGTACAGATCCAGCCAAAAGCTCTGAACAGTAACTATGAGGCATCTCAACACCAGACTGCAGTGAGATTTTTCTGCCATGCAGGTAATATCTCCAAACACAAACAAAAGTGCAGATCAAATTCTGACAAAGTACATGTATACCACCTGGGACCTAGCAGCCTATGCAGTCCTTCTCAACAGCGACCTCTCAAGCCTCATCCTAACTGGCAGCATTCAGTTACTCTGGTTTTCCACGCTCTGACCAGAGTCTTGATACAATAAATTTAGAGCATTCCAGGGATGCCTCTTTGGCTGGTCCCTCAAAACCTTTCCAAATTAATTCCAAAGGCTCTTAAGCCACATGGCCAGGCAACGTCACAGCAAGGACCTCACTCCTCTGTTACCAATTTCTTGTATTAGTTACATTTCTAGAGTCAATTCTTTGCAAGAGAGCACATTTACTACAGGACATTTACACATTACAACATGCACGCACACACAAGTCAAATACAGTAAGAGTGCAGAACATCTATCAATGCACTGGAGACCTGAAAGAGCCAGTCAAGGGCTAGGAGCCCACGGCATTGTCTCATGTAAGTCTGTGGCTGCACTAAAAGGCTGAACAAATCTATACTGGAGCCAGGATATGACACTCACAGTGGAGATGAAGACCAGAGCTTCCCCAAAGCAAACAGCAGCCATCCTCAATGATACCAAGGCCCCGAGCTCCTTCTGCAATGAGAACAGCTGAGTTCCCTTCCAGAGAACCAAGAGCAACAGAACTTCTGCTGAGTAACAGCCAGCCCCTATCTTCCGCTCCTGTTCTCCTTTATGTTGTGTCAGCAACAATCCTCAGGTGGATCTTCTACACCCAGAACCACACCAAGTCAGTCCAGCTGAGCATTCTTTCTCAAGTTGACCACCATAAGTCCACCACACCTATCATGCTCTATTCTGTATTCCGAATGACGTGCCTTTTCTTATATGATTCATTAAGGACCTAGATTTTCCTCAGACATATTCTCTCCCACCCTGCATCTTCTGAAGCCCAGTTCACTCACACTTCATCTATGAAGTTACATCTACTTAATGCAAAATAGACTCGATTAGTTCTTACTTTTTGTAGTTACTCATCATTTGTTATTTAGGAAATAATACATTATGTTTTAAGCAGTTTACATGCATGCAGTCTCCTGTGAGCCTTACAACAGCCTTCTGCAGTAAATATTATCATGACTACATATCAGGAAAGTGAAGCTCAGAGAACTTAAGTAACTTGTTGAAAGCCCCAGAGCTAAAATGCAGTGATTATGACCCAGAGGTTATTGCACATGGTGTCCCTCCTTCCCAATCTTTGAAGGCATTTTCTATTTGGTCAATAAATATGTAAAAGCATGAATACAAATGAAATGCAGAATATAGGTTAATGCTCCAGGGAGTTAAGAGAGTTGGGCATTTATACAAGTGGGAGCGCAGAATTTGTGACTGTCCCTGCAAACTCAGGCTGCTCTGACCCCAACTTTAAGGACTTTGGGCTTTAATTTTCTGTGCCTCAGCAGCGAAGAAGCTGCTCTTCTGATGCTCTGAATTGTTGACATTTTTGTTCCTAAGCATCTTTATTACAGGTGGAGAGCTTCACTTTGAGAGAAATTTCAACAATCAGGCTATGAACTGTTCAAAGAATGGAGAAGAGCAGCACTTGTGCTGGCAACCACTGCATTGTAATTGTGCACATCAAAGTAGAAAGAAGGTACTACTCGGCGATGTTATTGTACCTTTAACAAAATTAATCAAAGCCAGAGGCTCTTCACTTCGATGCACTTTAGAGTTACCTGGAGAATGTCTGAAATATTGTCATCTAATCAGTATCTCTGAGAGTTTGGCCTAAGGATCAGAATCTTGTAAAAGCATCCCATGTGATTGTAACATGGAGCTAAAGATAAGAAGTTTTGATTTAGGACAATCTGCAGCGCTTCACTTGTGATATTTAGGAGAGAACAGCATATTAAGAGAACTTATTCTTTGGAATTTCATTTTTAACTATGAAAGTAAGAACAATATGCATCCAAAAGGACAGCAGCTAGGAATATGAAATTTACATCCTGCTATTGTGGTGATTCATATACCCAATGGAAAAAAAAAGTCTACAAATAAAACAAAGCTTAGAGTTGAAAATCTTGGTGAGGACAATTTTTCCTCACCAGTCTGTAAAGAGAACAGATGTAATACTGAGGAAAACCACTTGGTTCTGAAGATATGCTAGGAAATGTCCAAGGCAATAAGACTCTTGCCATTCTGTACCAGTTGCAAATTATATTTTATGTGAAAGAGAAGAGCTTTGTCTATGATAACAACATAGAGGCATTTGTAAGTTCTAAATTTTAAAATAAATTTTATACATCAGATTTTCTTAACACAGAACAAAATACCACTGATGGAAATGCCACTCATATTCCCCAAATAACTATTCAAGTGAGAGAAGTAGATTAAAAAAAGAACTCTAAAAGCTTTGAAATATAGTATTAGTAGTTTTACCATTTACAAGGTTCTACTGTTCAAGAAGAAAATAGATTTGATGACACTTTTCCTTCATTTAGACTCACATCACCCTCAAATATAATTATATAGTGAAGAATTTAAGAACTTTCCTTCTGATGTCTGCAGGGGGATGCTGTCCTAGTCACAAAATTTCAACCATACTAAAATGGCTGGCTTTGGCTTTGTGGAAGATGACAGTTTGGTAAGGGACATACTCCTTTCTCTATGTATTCCAGAGTGTGATATTTAGCTCCAGAAAACGAATGATAAGAAAAGAAGCAATAACAGATTTTTTGGGAAAGATGGCAGATATTTTCTTGTCCTTACAAATTTAAATGCAGGTTTCTTTCGAACTGAGCATTGTGAGGTTGAAAAGGATAGAAAATAAAGTGGAGCACAACAACACTGATGAAAAAGTCATTAAGATTTCTCAACCAAATGTGTAAATTATATCTACTGACTAACCAGTTACAGAGTTCTATTAAAGAGAGATCGGTAGTGCCATGAAGCACATATTCAATGTTCAATTTATGTTTTCGGATTTTCTTTACCAATTACCATGACATGTGCTCTAGTCTGCCTTCATTTAACCCCTATCAACAAAGAATAACCTTCTCTAAATTAATAACAAATCAATCAAAAAAGTGAAGGAGGAATAAAATGAGTGTTTTACTTTATCTCAGTAATTCTTAAAGGTTCTGTTCGTATCTCTACTGACTCACATTTTTATGTGAAATGTTGAGAAATATTTTCTAAGTAATTTATTTTAATTATATATTAGAAAAAGACATATAACTATACTCTACATTTAATACTGTAGCTTCATTTCAAAATAAATCCAGACAACTAAAAACATAAGCCAGTTTATGTTATGTTGGTAACTGTGGTGGTGGCATGCAAATGAGTGAGCCTGGAACAATGATTTAATGCAAATAAGCAAGTGAAGAACAGGACATACAAAATAATATTCACTTTTAGATAGGGTCTTCTCCATTTTTATCATTGTAAGAAAATACCTCAGGCTGGGTGTAACTAAAGGTATTTATTTAACTTAGTTCTGGAAGTTCAAGAGCATGGTGCCAATATCTCCTTGGCCCTAGCAATAATCTCACTATGTCAAAACATAGTGGAGGGATTTTCCAGAGATCTAAATATCCATGCCCCAGAGGGAGGCTTTCCAAACTTGGTCTGACTGTAAATCTTGAAGCAACCTGTGATTCACCTTCAGCCATAACAAGTTGCAGTCCAGTGGCACTCCCATATACTCAGAAACCTGGCAGGATACATGCCTATCATGTTGTAGGATGATGCAGAACATAGATTTCAGTTATATCTCCAGACACTGAAGCAGCCCTCTGACTCAGTTTTATGCCCTCTCTTGCCCTTTAAATTTCATTGTGAGGCAAATGCTACCCACTCAGTAAACTACCCTGTCCCTTGGCAGAAACTCTGTGAGGAACCTAGTAGAAGCCAGACGCTTCCATGAACCTATCAAGTCCATCATATACAGAGTCAAGTAATGACTCTGAAGGAGACCATTGTCACAGCACCAACTCAACCAACCAAGGTCCTTGAGACAGTTCTACCCACTTAGGAAACAGACAGGATCCATTTCTGCCTGGCAACCTGATGCAAGACCTGTCAACCATGGAATCTACTATAGACCCAGCAGTAAACATGAAGCCTAGTTCCACCTACCTCCACTGAAATCCTAGCGACAATCTCTTTATTCTGAAGAACTTACAGGACAAGGTATATTCTTGCCAAAATCAGTCTGTAACAACTGGAAACATTTGTTTCTTCAAATCTACAGCGACCAAAACATAGCTACAGAGAAAATGAAAAATCAGGAAAGTACCATGCCACAAAAAAAAGACTAATAAAACTCCAGTAACTAACCCTAAAGAAGTGGAGATATACAAAATAATTTAAAACAGTCATTTAAAGAAGCTCAGTGAAGTGCAATGAAACAAAGATGGACCTCTGTTCTAATCTGGATCTGGAATATCTCACAAAAGTCCATATGTTAAATATGTGACCCTCATTTTTGTGTCACTGGAAGGTGGTGGAAACTTTAAAAGGTGAGGCTGGTCTCAGGTGACACAGAACATGCCATCAAAGGGGACTGTGAGATCTCAGTCCCTTCCTCTCTGTGCGTGCTGCCTGTCTGGCTTCCATGAGGCGCACAGCTTGCTCCACACCATGTACACTCAACATGAGACACAACCTCCCTTCAGGCACAAAAGCAATAGGCCCATTTGACCAAGGATTAAAACCTCCGCAACCAAAAGACAAAATAATCCTCTCATCTTTCTAAGTTGATTATCATAGGTATTTTGTTATAGTATCAGGAAGCTGGATAACACAATAGAAGACATCAGTCAAAAATACATGAACTAAATGAATAATTTAATAAGAAAATAAAAACAGAATCAAAACTTGCAGAAGTCTTGGAGCCAAAAAAATGTAATAATAGAAATAAAAAATATAACAGAGAGTGTCAACAGCAGAATTAATCATACAGAAGATAGAATCAGTGAACTTGAAGACAATTCATTTGAAATTAGCCAGCTAGAGAAACAAAAAGAGAAAAAGAATGACAGTGTAGAAAGCCTATAAGACCTATGGGACACTATACACAAATGCATACATATAGTGAGAATTATAGAAGGAGAAAAGAGAAAGAAAAGATGGAAAGGCAGTTTAAACATAATGGCTGCAAAGCACATAAATCTTGGAAGAATATGGACATCCAGATTCATTAATCTCACAGCGATATCAACAAAGATTACTCTGTCATAGTGTATGCAAATTGTCAAAAATCAGTGACTTGAAATACTTCCGACAGAGCTTTGAAATGAATAAGAGAAAAGTTATTTGTGACATACATGTGAATAGGGTTATCAGAAGGACTCCTTTTGCTGTGTGAAAGCTTTTTAATTTGATGTGATTCCAGTGGTTGTTTCCTATGCATACACAAAGTCTTTGTGTGTGTGTGTGTGTGTGTGTGTGTGTGTGTATTATCTTTAAGAGTTTTACCTATTCTATCTTCCAGCAGATTGTGTTTCTGTTTTAATATTTAGAACTTTGATCATTCCAATTTTAGTTTAGTGCATGGTGAGAAATATGGGTCTATGTTTAATTTTCAGTATGTGGAAAGCCGGTTTCCCCAGCATCATTTATTAAAGAAGCTATCTTTCTTCCAACGAAGTGTTTAGACCCCTTGTCAAATATAAGGTAGTCGAGTGTGGTTGGAGTTGTTTCCGCAACTTCTATTCTGTTTCACTGATCATTGAGTCTATGCTTTTGCCAATACCATGCTGTTTGTATCACTGTAGTTTTGTAATATAACTTCAATTTGGAGATTATGATGCCTCCTGCTTGCCCTTGTTGCCCAGAAGTGCTTTTGTTATTTTAGGTCTCTTCTGTTCCACATGAATTTTACAACTGTTTTCTCTACTTCTGTGAGGAATGCTATTGGTGTTTTGATTGGGATTCCATTAAATCTGTATAACAGTTTTGGAAGTATGGCCATTTTCACTACATTGGTTCTGCCTACCCAAGAAAAGTAGATACCTTTGCATTTTTTGATATCCTCTTTGATCTCCTTTGTCTGAGTACTGTAGTTTCCAATGTAAAGGTCTCTCACTTCCTTTATTATAGATATGTTCCTGAGAGAGTTAAACACATCATACCACACTGATATATACATAACCATGTTTATAGTGGCACAATTCATAGTAGCTAAATAATCTTGGAATCAGCCCAAGATTGGGCTGTCCATTAGCAGATGAATGGATAAAGAAAATGTGGTATTTATATAAAATGAAGTACTATTCTGCCACAAGAAGGATAAATTTGAGACTTTTTATGTAAATAGATGCATCTCAAGACCATATTTTCAGGTAAAATGAATCAGACACTCAGACACACAAGTTCAAATATCACATTATTTGTATGAGAAACTCAAAGCATAAATAAGGAAAAAAATGGAGGTCAGATATTTGTGAGTAGGAAGAATCTGTTCAAATGGAAAGGGGAACAAAGGAGGGGTCAAAGGGAAGGTAAAGAGGATTAAAAAAGAGAGTGGAAGGACAAAATGGTGAAAAAATGGGGAAGGAAAGTTGAAGGGGAGAAAGAGAATGGGAAAAAAAGGAAGAATTAACATAGATTATGTACAAATTCCCAATGATGAATGTGATCATTATGTATGAAAACATACATAACGATAAACTAAAAAAAGAAGACTCCTCAGTACAGATCTTGCAAGTGAGAAAGCAATAGAACAATAAATACAACTGTACCTTGAAAAACTCCTTCAAAAAACTCAGTATCCACACTCAGAAATGAAGAAGAGACAAAGATACTCCCAGCCAAACAAAAATTGAGACAGTGTCTCACCCTTAGATCTGACTTACAAGACTTTCAGAATTCTTAAAGTTGAAGGAGAATAACATAAAAATGTATAAAAGTATAAATCTCATTGGTAAAGGAGAAAATACAGTAAAAAATACAATGTACAATCCCATCATGGTGTTGCATAATCACTCTTATTTCTAGTATAAAATTCTGAAGACAAAAGTATTAAAAATAACTGGTAAATATAACAAGTTAATAGATACACAAAACTAAAATATGTAAAATTGATTTTAAAAACAAAATTTGAAGGAAAATGTTAAAAATATAACTATTCTTTGAGAATGAAGTTATTATCAGCTTAAAATACACTGTTGTAACTATGTTTTATATAAAGCTTTATGTTAGCCACAAAGAAAAAAATCTAGTAGATACTCAAAAGATAAACAGAAGGAAATTAAAATAATCCACTATGAAAAAGCCAACATATCACAAAAGAAAACAACAAGGGAAGCAGAGAGGAAGAAAGGAACATTAACAGTGATAAACAACATGTCAGTAGTAGTCACTACCTATCTATAATTACTTCAAACGAAAAAGGAACAAAGTTTCCAAACAACAGACATAGAAAGGTAAGCTTAGAGGATTTAAAAAAATGCACAATATTCTACCTGTAAGAGACAAGGGTTGTTCTATTTTTTTTTTTTGGTACATGTCTGCAGTATGTAATGTTTACATTTTGTTCCTCCCTCCAACTTTTGATCCTTTTCCTTTTTGAGAAAGATCTATCACCTTACTTCCTATTATCTATCTTTTATTTTGCTCTTTATTTATATTTTGGGTTTCTCATATGAGAAAAACCATGTGATATTTAAGTCTAGGTACTTATTTTTTCACTTAACACTATGGTTTCAAGGTGTATCCATCCTCCACAACTGACTCAAGTTTTAACAGTGATTCAAAAAACCCAGCATGGATCAATGGAACAGAACAAAAGATGCAGAACACTTTAGGCACAATCTTCTGATCTTTGACAAAAGAACTAAAAACATACACTGGAGGGAAAAAAAAAAAGAATCTGTGCTGGGAAAACTCATTATCCACATGAAGAATGAAACTAGAGCCATACTTTTTACTCTGTACTAAAATAAAATAAAAAAAAATAGCAAAAGAGGGTGGGAAGAAAAAAACAGAAAGGAAAAATAATGAAGGAAAAAAGGAAAAAAGATGCAGGAAAAGAGGCAAAGGGAAAGAGCTCATATAATCTAGATTTACACCTCAAGGAAGTAGAACGAAAGAAAAAAACTAAACTCTGAAGTTAGCTACAGGAGGGAATAAAAATATTATAGCACATATATGTAAAGTAGAGACTAGAAAGGCAACAGAGAGGTCAGTAAGGTTAATTGGTTTTCAAAAATATAAATTAAGGAAAAATCTTCAGCTAGACTAGTCAAGTAAAAAAATGAAAGAGGATATTAATAGGGGAGATATTACATCTGATACCACAGAAATACACAGGATTATAAGAGATCACTATGAATAATTAATACATGCCACCAAGTTGAGTACCATAAATAATTGATAAATTTCTGTAATTGTACAACCTACCAAGACTGAATCATGAAGAATTAGAAAATATGAGGAGACCAATAAGGACTAAAAAATATTTAATCAATAATCAAAAACCTTGCAATAAAGAAGGACCAGGAGGCTTCACTGGTTAATTCTATCAAATACTGAAAGAATTAACATCAGTCTTTCCTAAATTCAAAAAAATTAAAGATGGAACACTTCCAAGCTCATTTTATAGGGCCAGTATTTTCTCATATAAAAATGATAAAGTCACTAAGTAAGAGGTACAGTCCAACATCCTAGGTGAATATAAATGCAAAAATCTTTAACAAATTCTAGCAAATAGAATTCCACAGTCTACTAAAAGGTCTATATTCATGATCAAGATGAATTTATCTCTGAGATGCAAAAGATAGATGTTCATCATTCATAAATAAAGGTGTCATACATAACACTAACAGAATGTAGGATAAAAATCATGTCACCATCAGAATAGGTGCAGAAAAAAATATTTGTCAAAATTCGGCACACATTTATGATAAAAAACACTTAAAACCCTTAGAGAGAAATTATCTTAACATAATAAAAAGCTATATATAAAAACTATTGAAAAAAAGAATTGAGGTATTTTACATACATGTACCAGTTTCCCTATGATGAATATAATCACTATGTACTGCAAACATGTACTAATAAAAATTAAATTTTTTAAAAAGTTATTGCTACAATTTTGAGCATGTGGTTTTCTTTCAGAATCTACAATTTTCAGACAGGGTCTGATACAAGATGTGTCCCTGCTCATGCTAGGTATACCTGGAGTTGTTTCTGCATTCTGTATTCCGTTCCACTGATCCACAAGTCTGTTGTTGTTTTGTTTTGGTTTGGTTTTGTTTCTTGCCAGTACTATGCTGTTTTTATTGCTGTAGTTTTGTAGTAAAACTTCAAGTCTGGCATCATGATGCCCCTAGTCTTCCCCTTGCTGACCAGAATTGCTTTTGTTACTCTATGTCTCTTCCGCTTCCACATGAATTTTACCATTGCTTGCTCTAGTTCTATAAGGCATGCTGTTGGTATTTTGACCAGGATTACCCTTCACCTGTGTAAGTTTTGGAAGTGTTATGGTTTGTGCCTAAATGTGCCCCCAAAGCCTTGTGTGGTCATAGATGGGGCTTTTTCAGAGGTGGCTGAATCTAGAGGGTGTGATGCTGGGATTAAGGGTGTGTGATTACTAAATCAATCCACATTGTGCTCGCTTTGGCAGCACATATACAAAATCAATCCACTGAATGGTTTGGCACGCCCCTAATTCTGGCAGCCTGTCTGAGATATAAATAGCAGAAGAAGTTGCTTAGGTCCTTTTTGCTTCGCCCTTGCTTGTTTTGCTGCCTTCTGCCTGCCTGCCATGCCACCCTGCCTTGGATCCAGCTGACTGTGGACTGAAACCTCTACAAACAGTGAGGCAAACAAACCTTTCCTCGTTCAACTTCGGGTATCAGGTATTTTGTGTCAGCAATGAGAGAAAAGGAACTAAGACAGGAAGCATGGCCACTTGACTAGATTCATTTGACTATCGAGGAATAGGGGATATCTTTCCATTTTCTGTCATCCTCCTCAATCTTTTTCAGAGTGCTATAGTTTTCATTGTAGAAGTCTTTCATATACTCGGTTAGGTTAATTCCTAAGTACTTCATTTTTCTTGACGCTTTTGTGAAAGTTATTGTTTCCCTAATTTCTCTCTCAGTGAGTTTGATACTGGTATACAAGAATGCTATTGATTTTTGAGTGTCAACTTTGTATTTTCTCCACTACTGAATTTGGTTATTAATTTCAGGAAACTTTTGGTAGAGTTTTTGTGGTCTTCTATAGAGGATCATATCATCTTCTAACAGTGATAATTTAGCCTGTTCCTTTTATAGCCCTATACCTTTAATTCCTTGCTCTTGTTTAATTGCTCTAGCTAATGTTTTGAGAATTATATCGAACAGAAATGGTGATAGCAGACATCCTTGTCTTGTTCCTGATTTTATAGGGAAAGCTTTTAGCTTTTCTGCATTTGGTATGATGTTGGCCTTTGGTTTGTCATAGATGGTTTTTGTCAGATTAAGATAAAACCCTTCTATTGCTATTTTCTTCAGGGTTTTTATCATGAATAGATGTTAACTTTTGTCATATGCTTCTTCTGCATCTATTGAAATGATTAGGTGATTTGTGTTTTTGGTTATGTTTATCTGGTGTATTTACATTTACAGATTTGTGTATGTTGAACCATCCCTGCATCTCTGGAATGAATCCTACTCAGTCATAATGTATGATCTATTTGATAATTTGCTGCATTCCATTTGCCAGTATCTTGTTGAGGATTTTTGCATTTATGTTCATTTAAGAGACTGACCTGCAGTTCTCTTTTTTGGTCAGGTCCTATTCTGATTTTGGAATCAGGATGCTTGCTTGTTTTCAGACATGACTGGGAGTACTGCTTCCATTTCAAATTCCTCAAAGAGTTTGAGGAGTATAGGCATCAGATCTTCTGTATAGTTCTTGTAGAATTCAGCAATGAATCCACTGGGACCTTGACTCAATATATGAATAAACTGCAAAATAAAAGTCAGATAATAGGAAAAAAAACACAGAGAAATAAGTTATTGTAATCCAGCATGGACAATGTATCAAAATGTGTGCTTTGACTTAATATAATTGTCTTATGTGTTTTATATGGGTTTTTTTTTTTTTGCCGATTAGTCTCGCTTTTAATCTGTATACATGATTATTAGCTTTATAAGGACTTAGAGTGAAATTTATGAATCTGATGCTGGCAAAAAGGAGAGTTGATGGAAAAGGGTAAAAAAGAATTGAGACATGTTCTGTACATATACCAATTTTCCACAGTGAGTGTAATTTTTATGTACTGCAAACATGTACTAATAAAATTTTTAAACTTTTAAAAACGTTATTGCTAACATCATACCCAACAGTGAAATGCTGAAACTTTTTGCCCTAGGTCAGAAATAAGACAAGGCTTAATGGATAATATTCAACATACTACTGGAAGTCCTAGCGAAAATAATTAGGTGATAGAAAAAGGTAAAATATAACCAAAGAAGAAATGAAGAAATTAAGTTGTCTTTGTTTGAGGTGACATGATTTTTTTACATAGAAAACTTCCAAAAGTCTATCAAAAACTGTTAGAATTAATAAATTAATTCAGAAAAATTGCAAGATATAAAAATCAGCACAGAAAATTAGTTTCCTTTCTTTTTTTTTTTTTTTAGTTTCCTTTCTGTACATTAACAATGAACCACCTGGAAAAGAAATCAACAAAAGTTTTTTTTTTTTTCTTTACAATAGCTAGAAGAAAGTACTTGAGAATAAGTTTATCCAAGAGAATGAAGGATTTGTACATTGAAAAATATAAAACATAGATGAAAAAATGAGTATGACACAAACGAAGTCATAGATCAAAAGAATTAACATTACTTAAATGTGCATACTACCCCAAGTGAACCAATGGGTCACCACAATCCTTATCAATATTCCAGTGGCATTCTCCACAGAAATATTTAATAGATTTCTAAAATTCATATGGAAATATAAACTCTCATAAATAGATAAAGCAATGTCAAGAAGAGCAACAATGAGATCATATTACCTGATTTCATACTATATTACAATGGTATGGTAATTTAAAGAGCATGGCCCTACTATACAAATGTACACACAGGCCAATGGAATAGAACAAATTAACACATACACCTTCAACTAATCTTTGACAAGTTCATAAAAGAGGAAAGTGTGGTCTCTTTAATAAATGTTGTTTGAAAAACTGGACATCTACATGCAAAAATTCAAACTGGATCCTTATTTTAAACCATACACAAAAACAACCACTAAAAGAATATATTTCTTAAATTTGAGTTCTAAATTCATAGTCTTCCTTGAAAAGTACATAAAAGTAAAAAAGCAAAAATAAATGAGACTACATCCAACTGAAAGCCTCTACATATAAAGGAAACAAGTGACGAAATGCAAGGGCAACCCAAAAATGGGAGCAAATATTTGCAAAGTATATATTCGAAGAGGGATTAATAACCAAAATATATAAGGAACTCACAATCAAAATGCAAACAACACATACACAAATAAATAACCCAAGTAAAATATGAGGAAATAATCTAAATAATGGTTCTGTAAAACACATACAAATGGAAAATAAAGGTAAGAAAAACAGTGATCATATAATTAATCATTAAAGAAATACAAACCTAAAGCACAAGCAGATCCCACCACACACTTTTACAATGGCTACTATCAAAAAGAGAAAAGATGGCAAATGTTGGTGAGGATGTGAAGAAAAGGGAACACTAGTGACAGGAATGTTGATTGTTACATCCATTATGGAAAACAGTACATGAATATCTTAATTTTGAAAACTACAATATGATCAACCAATCCCACTTCTGGGTATATAAGAAATAAAATCTGCACTCCCACATTTATTGCAGCACTATTTATAATAGCCAAGAAATAAAAACAAACCTAAGTGTATGTCAAAAGATGAATGGGTATAGGATATGTGAAATAAAAAAAAAATCCCATTGTGACAACATGAGTGAATTTGGACAACATTATGTTCAACGAAAATAAAGCCAGACCCAGAAAGACAAATAGTGTGTGGTTCACTTATCTGTATAATTTTTAAAAGTCAAACTAAGAGTGGTGAATAGAATTGTGGTTGCCAGAGATGGAGTGAGTAGGAGATAGGACATATTGTTCAAAGGACACAAAATTTCAGTTGTAAGAATAAACTTGAGAGATATAGCATATAGGTAATCTAACAGAGACTATGTTTAATAATACTGTATTGTCTGCTTGAAATCTGCCAAGCACAGACCTAATGTGCTCTCACTATATGCATTCACAAAAATGGTTAATTATGTAAGGTGAAGGGTGTTAAATTTGATTGTGATGATCAAATATTTAGGAACCTCATATCATCATGTTGTGTGTCTTAAACATTTACAACATCTATTTATCAATGATTCCTCAATAAACCTGGAAATGTAAAATTTAAAAAATTACAAATCATTTTAACTATACTTTGTTATGATTCCAAGAAGGAGGAGGATAATGACTTTGCAGTTTTTATTAATTTCATAGACCATTTAAGCATATGATATATTTGCTTCCTTTGAGTTCTACCATTGGTAAGTGAATTATGGAAAGATTTATATGTCTCAAAGAAACATGGGTATTTAGAATCTAGATTTCCAATGAAGAGTATCTCAAGAATGTCACTGGCCACATAAAGCAGATTAAATCCCTAGTGATAGCTAAATAGTTCACCTAGACCAGAGTTTGGTGCCCTTCCCCAAAGCCTCTCCTCATAGCAAAGGAAAAGGAGAGCTGGCAGCATCCTCTGATAAAGCCAAACAAAAGGACACTGATGGACACTGCATATAAAAAGGAATGACAATATTTTCAAACTTTCTCTATACTTAGAGGTAATAAAGGAGAACACAGAATAACTGACACACAACATATAAAAGAAGAATACAATGAAATAGCACAGAATGAGGAATTGTGTACATGGTTTTGAAAATGTGAAAAAGCATAATTTTCCAAAAGTTGGGAATGAAGGTTTTTGAACATAACAAGGAATGAATTTATATAAAAAGCCTGGAGGGCATTGCTCATTTTTTTTGCCCTCACCCCAAGACTGAGAATCAAACCCAGGGCCTCGCAAATACTACCAAGCACTCTACCACTGAGATATACATCCAGACCATTTTTGTATTTTATTTTGAGACATATTCTCACCAAGATGCCAGGGCTGGCTTTGAATTTACAATCTCCCTGCCTCAGCCTCCCGAGTAGTTAGCATTTGGGATTGCAGGTATGCTTCACCGCACCAGCTAATTATTGTGATTTTAAAGTGCAAGACATGCCCTTTCGAAGGGGATGCAGTTAACTGCATGCTTAAGGACATGTTGTTAACTGATATGCAATTTCAGTTAACCCAGTTACCACTGTGTAGACCTTCATTATATAATGTGGAAGGACCGCCTCAATTTAACACAGGGTGTCATTTCAAGGGTAAACATTACCTTTTAGCAAATGCAATGTCGGCCTTTCAGATGAAATGTAGATTATAATTCTGCTACAGTTTTTAACTCTATAAAATACAGAATAGGAGTCTAGTTTGGATTACAAATTTTAAAATAAACCTCACACTCACTAATTGCTTTAACAGGGGAACTACAAATTTTGAGGCAAGAAAAGGATGTCTTATTCTGCTTACAGACTGTGGCCCAGAATAGGTAAGTAACACATCAAGTATAAAGGAATATGCTAGTGGGGCATCTAGAGCAGATTTATAAATATTTACTGATGTATTCTGTGAACCAGGCAATTAGAAGAACTTTTCTTGTAGATGGTAAATAGATCTTTTAATTGAAGCATCCACACTGGGTGGTTGACAGTGATTATGTAGAGAAAACTGATGAAAAATTGTCTCACACTGAACCTGGTTTCCTTTGTCAGTATGTTAGGACATGCTGACACACTGACACTGTTTTTTGTCAAGGTATAGGGGAAATTAGAGTTCCAGTACCATGAACTTGTCATTCTTGTTATAGCTAGTCTACTCATTAATGTGGAGATCTTTAGAAAATACTGTGTGCACTCCTTACCTATAAAAGATTATAATTTGACAGTTCCAAATACACCCAGAAATCCATATTTATGTAGAATCCTAAGTAACTAATAAGCAACGAAAAGGAACAGCCATTATCATACAGACTTCAGAAAGTCTCCAGACTCCGGGGGTCAATTTAAGTCCTTTATATGGTACTTCCAGGGAATTACCATAATTCCTGTAGTCTTCAGAGACCATTGAAAAATAACACTTTAGATGAGCTTGTAATAAGTATTCAATTCCTGTAAATGTATGTATTATTAAAAGACCATATGAAAATATATACTAGTTAGCACACACTATGTTTCCATGTGCTGTTAAGATTTTAAACAACGAAGTCTTATTGGTGAATCAAAGTTTACGTATTTATTAACCTCACTTATTTAAAAAGTGAATTATAATTCTAAGCAATGATTATTTTAAAACAGTGGCGAAACCTGAGTATTGTTAAGGGAATCTATTCTTCAAACACTCATTTAGCATTTACTCAATGTAGTATATTCTTCTGGGAATGCCATATCTCTAAAATAGCTTCCAGATTGTGTTAAGAAATTTTTAAATGATTTTAAAATAGACTTTCTCATCTCATTTGAAAATTGCATACTAAAATGGAAAAGAGGAAAGTCAGTTCCAACTAAAAGATGCTTTTATTAATCAAAGAAACTGTGAAGCAGTTTCTCAAATTAGTCAGACAATAGTGTTTACTCTGATAGAGATTCTGGCCCCTTTTCAAATCCTACCCCAGTTGTAGTATCTCATAGAAGGTACTAGTGAATTTAAGAAGACTCATTTCAGTCTTGACATTAATTTTATACAAATTCATTGCACAGATTCTTTCTTCAGAGTTGCTCATATCTCATACATGGGGTCAAACAGACTGAGCATATTCTCTGTGTCCGGCTCTGTGCTTGGTACTGGGGTTTAGAAACCAATGAGACACAATTACTATCCCTAGGTAGTTTATAATCTTGCCCTGAAACTAGACCTAGTCACCGATGTGTGATCCATATTTAAAGTTACTTAGATTTGTGGGCAAGGATATAATCAGATTATTTACATTTTTGAAGTTACGAATATTAACAAAGATTTGAGATGGAAATTAATTGGACAAAAAGGCATTTTAAAAACAGTGGTAAGTCTTCTCCAAATATAACTTACACAAAATGTATACATACCTACTGCCTCTTGATCAATAAAACCTACTCACAAGAGGAGAGGTTTCAGTGCTGGGTCTGTCATTTTGATAAATCGTTGTATCATAATTCTCTCTGTCTTTCTCTCTCCATACACACAAAGCCACATAAACACACACGCCCACAGAATTTTACCATCCCTATTTCACAGGCAAGAAAACGGAACCTCACAGAAGTCGGGTGATTTACTAAGGTCATGTAGATAGGGAGGCTAGATCGTGAGCTAGGTCATTTCTGAAGACATGGCGTCTTCCTACATACTGACTCCACAGAACAGGCCACAAAGGATGAAGTGTCTGTCGTGAGCACTGTAGAAAGGGCTGCAGTCATGTTCTTTTACATGGTATACTAATCACAGTAAAATGTACATAAAATCAGTATGTATATTAATGATAAACTAAGCAGGAAAAGAAGTTTTCATTTCCAAATATATATATGGATATATATATCCATACATATAGATATATATAGATATATATAGCTTATCTGTTTTATCTGGAGTGCTAATTTTGCCTAGATACTATTACATGTGCTAATAAGGAGAAATAGCTATTACTAGCATTGATTTACTGATAGCTTAGCAGATAATAAACTTCTCTTCATGCTGAATTACTCATATTAACAGCCCATTTATTCTCATCTCTGAATACCTACCATGTCAAACTATATTAATACCATGAATCTTTTATTAGGTTTTTTCTTCTTCTTGCACTAAAACTTTGATAGTTTTGGAACAATATGGCAAATGGGCTCTGGCCTCATAATTTTCTTAGAGACCAGAGTATAACAGTAGCATAGACCACAGTCAAATAAATACATAGATTTGGATTTTATTTGTATGGTTAGATGTTTAAGTAAGAAGAGTTTTCACAATAATTTGCTAATCGCAAAAGGGACAGCTGTAATTTTCAAACAATATTGCTAGTCATACATGGGTCTGAAAAGAGGCAGATGACATAAAAAGTGTACAGGCTTCTAATGTGTTCATTCAGCTTAGATCATCCCGCATATATGCAACTTAGTACTCAGATAATGAGAAAGGCTGTAGCCAGCTCTCCAATAGTCCCCAGTAAACAGACAAATTCTAGGAAGAATTCAGAAAAAGAAAGAAAATAATCTTTCTATTGAGAAGTACCAATAACTAAGTTAGGAAAAATCAAGCAATGGCAACTACCAGGGATGATAATTTCAAATTTTCATTCCTTTCTGGCAAGAACAATTTCATAGTTCATAGGCAGGAAACAGGAGTAACTGACTTCATTACACTTAGCTGAGAGGGAAAAAATGCAAATATATGTCATGTTTTTGTCTCATTCTAATCCTAGGTAATTTTTTTTTCTGGATCTTTTGGAGACAGGGTTTCACTATGTAGTCCAAGCTCACCTTGAACTCACTACATATCCCAGGCTGGACTCAAACTCATAGAGATCCTCCTGCCTCAGCCTCCCCAGTGCTAGGATTACAGTTATGCATCACCACACCCAGTTGAGGGATTATTTTTGAAGCATTCATTTATTTAATGTTGTAATTTTCACTGAGCTATATAAATGTTTAGCCCATTTTGAAAACTTCTCTAGAAATTGTGGCTATATTCTAATTCAAAACATAACAGGACATAAATGGAATCCTTTTGTTATTCATATAATCACAGACACTAGACTGACCTATAATCAATCCGGAATGAAAAATATTTATGTACAGTTTATGTTGTATTTACAGTGATCTGTTTAAAATGGTATTTAGGTTTTTTTATTAACCATATTAATATAGTGTCTTCACAGTCTAAGGAATTTGGGAAATAGCTGGTCAGTAAATAAAGCAAAGTAGCAAGATATGAAATCAACATTAAGATAGAGTCATTTGTATGTAAATGGATGTTGCTTGAGAACATACTATTAAGTGAAATAAATCAGACACTTATTAGTACAATCGAATTGTTTCTCTGATATGAGAAACCATAAGTGTAAATAAGAACAAAGGGGTAGAATAGATACTATGTTTAAAAAAAGAGAGAGAGATAGTATTCAAAAGAGAGGAGAACTAGATAGGGAAAAGGGGGATAAAGAAGAAGGTTAAAAGAAAAGTAAGATGAAAGGGGAAAAAATGGAAAAGTGTAACTACACTTGTTGCAAATAGGGAGGGGTGGGTGAATGGAAGGGAAGGGAGGGGAAGGGGGGAAGAGGGGGGAAAACCAAGATGTATCATGTACAGGTACAAAATAACCATGTTGATTATGATCATTATGTATGCAATGTACCAATACATGTTCTTGGTAAAAATAAAAAAAAAAGATTTAATACCTTTTCCATACACCAATAATGACCTACCTAAGAAAGAAATCAGGAAAATAGTTCCATTCACAATAGCTTAAAAAATTAGCTAGAGATCAACCTAGTTTAAGGATCTCTTCAGGCAAAAGATCTCAAGGAGGTAAAAGATCTCTTCAGTCAAAATTACAAAACACTGAACAAAGAAATTGAAGACAACAGAAGATAGCTAGACCTTTCATGTGCATGGGTCTACAGAACTTGTATTGTTAAAATGGCCAAAGTGATCTACCGATTCAATGCAATCCCCATCAAAATTCTGATGAGATTCTACACAGAACTAGAAAAAACAATCCTAAAATTCATATGGAAACACAAAAGACCCAGAATTGCCAAAGTAATCCTAAGGAAAAAGAGCAAACAAAGAATAATACCTGGTTTCAAATTATACTACTAAGCCATAGCACAAACATTTTGGCACTGGAACAAAAATAGATACATAGAAGACACAGAAATACATCCATTCAACTACAGCTATCTGATTCTTTATAAAGGAGCCCAAAGTAGATGCTGAAGAAAAAAAGCATCTTCAACAAATGGTGCTAAGAAAGTTAAATATCCATATGTAGAAAATGGAAGCTAAATCACTATCTCCCACCCGATAAAATAGCCAATTCAAAATTCATCAAAGACCTAGCTATAAGACCTGAAACTTTAAAATTGCTAGAAGAAAACATAGAGGAAAAACTTGAAGTCACAGTTATAGGCAAAGACTTACTGAATAGGACTTCAATAGCACAGGAAATCATAGCCAGAATCAACAAATGAGACTATATAAAAATTTAAAATGTTGCTGCACAGCAAGGGAAACAAATGACAGAGTGAAGAGACAACCCATCCAATAGAAAAAATTATTTGCCAGCTAGTATTCTGACAGGAGATTAATACTCAGAATATGTTCAAAAAATTTACCATTGAAAATCAAATAATCCAGTCAATACAGGAGTAAATGAATTGAAAAGAGACCCCTTGAAAGAAGTACAAATCACCCATAAATATATGAAAAAATGTTCAACCTTTTTAGCTGTTAAGGAAATGCAAATCAAAACTACACTGAGATTCCATCACACTCCAGTCAGAATGGCTATCATCAAGAACACATAAAACCATAAATGCTGGCAAGGATGTCAATGGTCAGGGGGAAGAACACTTCTCTGCTGCTGGTGGGAACATAAATTAGTACTGCTCCTAGGTAAATCAGTATGTATGTTCCCCCCAAAGCTAACAACAATCGATCATTTTATCCAGCTATTCCTTGGTATGTACTTGAAGAATTAAAATCAGTGTACTAGAGATATGCCTGCATACTTAAATTTATTGTAACACAATTCCCAAAAGCCAAATATGGAACCAAGCCCATATTTGGCTAGGTGCCCATAAACAAATAAATGGACAAAGAAATTGTGGTATAAACACACAGTGGAGTATTATATACCCACAAGGAACAACGAAATTATGTCATCTTCAAGACAATGGATGGAAGGAACTGGAGGTTATCTTATTCAATGAAATAAGCCAGACTCATAAAGACAAATATCATATGTTGCCCTTAATATGTGCAATCTGAAAATATGACATGAATGTAGAAGGGAGACTATTATTAGACAACAGAAAGAAAACAAGGAGAAGGGAGGGCTATAGGGAGGATGGATACGTTTAAACATGCTTGAAACCCAATATGTTGTAATATTAATAGGTACTATTAAAAATAATTAATAGTCACTAAGTAAATAAAATAATGAAGAATAAATTAATTCTAAATCATTTTATTGGGTAGAATTACTTTATACATATAATTATATCTACACTGATGGACAATGAAGACATACAAAACCTATAATGATAACACTATAGTTTATTTTCAGTTTAAAGCAATTAGATTTTATTTAGATTTCCAAAAGAAAAAGTTTTCCCAGTGAAAGATTGCTAATTATTCCCCCTCTGTCCTCAATTCAAGATTATATCAAACATATGGTTTTCATATATTGTATGCATGTATATACATATTTAGATATATGTAATACGTTTATTATATATAGATATATGCCTCTTTACTCATTTCTTTCAATTGACTTTTAGGAGATAGTGATTTTTCTGTTTCACTCAAATCAACATATGTTCAATCCAACAGCTGAATAAATTATTCATGAAATCAGCAATCACAGAGTGTGGTAAGTCACTTCTATAATCTCAGCACCTTGGAAGGCTGACGCAGGTGGGTTGCAATTTCAAGCTCAGCCTAAAAAACTTAGCGGGACTCTGTTGCAAAATTTTCAAAAGGCTAGAGATGTACCTCAGTGTGAATATTCTGTGTTCAATCCCCAGTACAGGAAAAATATTGAGTAAATTATCCTAAACTACTAAGATTCTGACATATTATATAAACAGGTCTTCAGGGAAGAAGGAAGGAAAGGAAAGAGTGAGGGGCAAAAAGTTGCTTTTCTTACCACTAAGCAGCACAGAAGAAAGAATATTGAAGAGGCAGAGAAATGGCCTTACAAATATCAGGGCATGATCAATGCAAATTGTTTAGGTCCACAAAAATGTGGGCCAATTGTCAACCCTAAAGCTCTTGGTAAAGTTTACTTTTCAAATTCTGATTCCCTGACATGACTCACAGACCCTACAAGAGCTCCCCCACCTCTTTCTCAGGCCTCAATTTATACAGTTCTCTCCCTTGGCCCAAATGCTCCAGCTCCAAAGGACTTTCTGTTCCTCAAGCATGGTACAACGTGTACTGTTGTAATTCATTCTACCTGACTGGAGAAATGCTTCCTCCTTACCAATTTAATTCCTTGATTTTACTTAAAGATTCAAAATATCCTTAATAAAAACCCTACTCAAGCTTCCAAATCATGCAGTCAGAGCTGAACTCTGGTTATGCCATCCCGTTACTCATCATCTCTCAATAAAAACAGCCTAAATTTACATTTTGATACATGGTCTTTTTTTTTTTTTGGTGTTGGGGATCGAACTCATGGCCTTGTGCTTGCTGAGCAATTCACTGAGCTCCTCAAATTGTTTCTGCTCCTATGTACTCTGTATTATATCTTTATGTGGTGTGTATGTGTGTGTATATGTGTGTGTGGTCTTTGGATCATGCATAAAAATGTGGTTGCTTATTCCTGCCTCATTCTACTAAATTATAAACTCCTTAAAAGCAAATATGGATAAATTATTAGTTATACAGAACTCTAACAATTAATTAAGAGACGTTTGCTTTATTTGGGATGTAATCTCACATGCACCACTTTAGTCTTAGAAACAAAGACTGCACGAAGTATTTGCTGTTGGTAAGTACTGAAGGAAAAACTATGGCTTTCCCTGGATTAACTGTAAGCAATACCAGATTTCAGATTGCAATGAAAAAATTTAATGAACGATGGAAATGAAGTTTAAAATCTGCTAAAGTCTTCCAGGACTAAAGGGGCACCTAAGCAATATGTAGGCTTAGCAGTACCAGGACATCTGTGGAACTGAAAATATATATAATGAGTTATTCAAGGAAAAATAGCCTGAAGCTTCCAATAGTCATGCAAACACACTGATCTTATAGTGTACAGGTAGGCTAGAACACTACCAGGTAAGAATGACCAAAAGTTGTTAGAGTTCCAAAAATTAAGAGAAGAAACAATGGTTTATTCATTAAAGAACCAATTCTTTGATTTATTTGTATAGGAGAAATGTTAATTCTCAAAGTGAAAATGGAACTTTACTCCAAACTATATATCACAAAAACTATGTATAATGTGGTTGTTAAATATTCCTAGTCTACATAGTAATTATGTGATCTTATAATGTGCTTTAGGAAAACCATTGTTAGAACCAAAATATTAATGACTGTACACCTAACTCCTACATTATGAAAAATAACCTTATATGTATTTTTCAAAACACTACTTAGTTTTCCATTTCATTTCAGACTTATTGCTGGGTCTTCAATTTCAGCCCAGGACCAATGTCTATGGCTAATTTAAGTAGGTCAGGCCTATGCAAATATGTATGCAAGTACTACATTAATTAACTCACTAGATTGACATAATATATAAGAAATAAAATGAAATACTATAAGCACCTGGCTACGATGGGCTTACTCGCCTGTCTGCTCCTAGGAGTGAACATGAAGCTCTCAATTCATGAAGGAAACAATTCACAGAAAAGGCAGAAAAGATGTAGTACAGTCATGTCAGCAAAGTGGCTGACCTCGGGTAGAACCTAAAATGCTTGAGTCTATATGTCAACAGATCTTTGTGTGATGTTAGTGGTTGGACAACACTCCACTGGTAGTGAGTTTCCATTTATATTGACATTTTCCCACATTGCACCTAAGTGCCTGCTATATTCCCTGCCCTTAATAAATATTTTGGTAGCTGAATGGAAAAGTCCTTAGGCCAAAAGTAGAACAGGATTTCAGTACTCAACAGACAAACTTTGATATTTTCAATGATTACTAAGTATTCGTCCTATTGGTTCTGTTTGTCTTATAGAACAATACACACACACACACACACACACACACACAGAGGTCATTTGAAAGTAAGCAAATGGTGAAGACATGCTATGCAAACACTACAAAGAAATCCAGTACAGAGTTGTTCTTTTGAGACAAAGTTAGACTTCAAGAAAAGTAGTATTGAGAGACACAGAACGTATTTCATAATGATAAAAGGGTGAATTTATCAGGAAGATACAACAATCCTAAATATTTCTGCATTTAATAGCATAGATTCAAATACAAGAAACAAAAATTGATAGACCTACAGAGAGAAATAAATAGATAACACAAGCATGTAAAGTCAGAAGATGCAGGTACATAAAATTAGTAACCAAATTATCTTGATTGATATTTTAGGACTATATGGACAACAACTTTAGATTATAAGCAGGAGCAAATGAAACTTTCACCAACATAAATGAGTGATGCCCCTAAAGCAAGTCTTGATAAATTTGAATAAATTGAAAACAGACCATGATCTCTAACACAATAAATTCAACTAAAATCCATAATGTGAAAATATAAAATAATATAATGACAGTTCTAAAAATTATATAAATCAAATGGAAATCACAGTAAAAATTAGAAAACATTATGGTGTGAAAATGTAACAGCAAAATTTGTCAATAGTTCTGTTTGCTTTGGATATAGAAAGAACAGAGAATATTGCTCCACTGTAAAAATAAGAGAAAATAATTTATGAAATAGTGATTTTTAGTGAATCCACCTCTGAACTAAAGTCAATAAGGCAAACATGAAAACCAAATTTCACAGTGTCAAATCCACCTCAGAACAGACAAAACATACAAACTGATTTATGTTGGCAGAGCATGAAAGCAGAAGGCACCCACCATAAAAGCGATGGCAAGAAAAGAGTGACAATTTTAACATCAGCAGAAAACATTTTCTATTTCTAGATGATATAATTACCATTAAATGCCTAGGAATAAATCTAACAAAAGACAATCTAAAATTGATTTCCTGAAAAATGAAAATATTGTTTAAAGCATTTAAAAGTATCTACACTAAGTTCAGAGATAGAAAGACAATATTTTTAAGACAGATGATTCCCTGGGTTCAATGTAATACCAAACAAAACTCTACAAGATTCTTTTTTTAAAGAAATTGATAAGAGAATACTAAAACATGCACAGGATCTAATATAAACAAAGTTATGTTTTTACAAAAGAAAAGAACTAGCATAGATGAATTTATGGGATTTGAAACCTATTTTACAGCTACAGTAAACAAGAGGACTTAGTGGTAGAGAAAACACAGATTAGCAGAAAACAGAAAGCCCGGAAACAGACCTATAAATGTATCGATTTTTGGTGTATATGCCAAGGGAACTTCATCATGAAAGAAAAATTTTTAACAAGTTCTGCTGAATCAAATTATGAATACATATATGGAAAAAATGAACACAGATTTTGGTCTCTAATTGTGTAAGAATTAATTCAAAGTAGATCAGAGATTTAAATGTAAAACTGAAATTAGATCATTTCTGTAATGATACACAAGAGAACAATCATTGAAAACCAAGAATTCGTTTTTAAAAATAAGTTACAGAATATAATTCAGAAAAAAATAAATTGAGCTATTGAACACCATCAAAATTTGAAATTTTGCCCTTCCAATGATAGCACTTATGAAACAAAGGACTAGCCACGGATTGAGGCAGTATATTTTAGATAGACAGATAGAAGATAAAAGATTAAATCAAAAATAGGTAAAACACTATTACAACTAAAAAGCAAGATAAGTGGAGGTGGGTTAATATCTGAAAAGACATTTCATCAAAATGATAGAGACACAAAGACAAAGGTAAGAATGGAACTACATTGTCAGCTTTTCCTCACCATGCACTTCTTTCCCAACATTTCTGCCTTACAGGTTGCCAACTACAGACTGAAACCGCTGAAAACATGCATATATTAAAAGCCTAGTCTTCAGTTTTTGTTTTTGTTTTTTCCTTCTACTTTACTAGCATCCTGTGTCCTTGGCTTCCACCAGCAAGACCTCTTCATGGTCCAAGATGGGTCATCAACCTCACGCTATCTGTTCTGCTCTCCAGGCAGCAGGATGGAAGAAGGAAAAAGAGAAGTACTCTTCCATTTTAGAGAACATTCCTGCAGGCATCAAACTGCACATATTTTTGCTTCCATCCCTTTGAATAAAACTTACTCTCATGAGCACATCAACACAAACGGAGTCTAGGAAATACAGTCTTTCAAGTGGACAAATTGTCATTAAGAAATAAGGAGAAGACAGACCCTGGAGAACCGAGAATCCCAGTTACATCACTAATCTCCGATGCACCCAGAAGCACGCACTTGTTTCAAAAAAATATTTACAGTGCTCTTAAAAGGCTTAAACTACTTTGGGAATAGATTATGTCAATAATCCCAGTGAAGCTACATATTTCTGCATTTAAATATAAAATTTTTTAAATAAGAAGTGAAAGCACTTAAGAGGATGGTCTCAAGATGCGCCCGCTTACCTAGAAACATCTCAAGCTTATCATTCTTTATGGGAGAGTAGTACACATATTTAAATACCATGTTGTTTCTCTGGTGTGAGAAACCAAAAGTGTAAATAAAGACTAAAGTGTATTATATTGGGAAAGGGCAGAAAATGTTCAAATGGGAAAGGGAACAAGGGAGGGGAAGAGGGAAAGGAACAGAGGGACAAGAGAAATAAGAAATGAAAGGAAGAAATGGAAACAAAGCTTTTGTAAATAAGGAGGGAGTGGGGTGAAGGGAGGGGAAGGGAATGAGAAAAAAAGTAGGGGGTCATGTACAGGTACAAATCCCCTACAATGAATGTTATCACTATATACATCTAAAATGTACCATTAAAATAAAATTTAAAAAAAAAGAAGTGAAAGCATAGCATCTGAAAAGAGGAAGAAACAAAACTTCATTGCTTTTGTTCTCTCATTTTATGGTATCACTTGGAGTTTTATTTTTATTCAAAATCTGAACTTAATTATAAAATAGAATTTGTATGAGTCTCTGAAAATGCATCCTTATGTTGAAGATTTGCCTCAGTGGGGTGCCTATGTTTCATGTGAAAACAGGTCAAAATAAAAATTAATTTTAAAATGTGTTGATCAATCATGAGTGAAGATAGATTCATATATCTGGCTCTACTATCTTTCAAACATGAATATGCTAAGATAAGTTTTGATGAAGTTATTAACAAATTTGAACAAGCTCTGTCTCAAAAATGGAAACTGCATTATTTATAACCAGAAGAGCCCAATATGAAGCATAATACTCCCATTTGAAAAGAATACTACTGAGATTAAAAGGTATTAATTCTTTACCTCTTTTCCTTTTATGTTCTTTAACTATTTTTTTCTTTTTTTATCAGCATTATTTTGCAAGTTCAATCACAGAACATTTTCATTGTCTGCATTTCTTTTCTGGTTATTGTTAATTGTTTCACTAATATTTACTGCTGAAAATAAGTCATAGAGAAAAGAAGGAATATTTAAAAATTATCTGTTCTCACCATCAAATGTATTACTGATAATAAAAAGTATGGTGATTTCCATTTTCCATTATGTAAATAAAAGGGCTATTCTTTTCCTCCCTAGGAAGAAGTGGATTGGTTATAAGCAAAAATAAGTTTTCAGTTTAAATCCCAGTTTTGTCATTGAGTATATAATCTCTTAGAATCCACTTAATCTTGTTGATCCTTATTTATTCATAATTAAGATTGGTATAATACCACTTACTAAGCAGAGTGTTCTAAAATGTAAATGCTATCAGAGTAAATGAATCCTTAGAGGAACTGCTGAAAGTACAAAGTATTACCTTTCATTCCATCTACCTCATTGTCCTGTGTTTCCCTACAAAGCGTATCCTGATCCTTAGTTTTAGAGATTTGAAATTTAGCAGAAAATTAAAGAATACATGAATAGTACACGAAGCACATTAGTTCTGCAACTCACTGCACCAGGTGTTCATCTGTTTAGTTCTGCCCACAATGATGTCAAAACAACATTACTCCCCTGAGCACAGCCATGGGACCTGAAGAGTAACAATAGCAGTAACAAGAAGGAAAGGAACCTGGAGACGCTGACACAGAAGAGTAGAGGAATGGGGCTAAACCGAGCTAGAACAAGGTCAAGCTCATCTGCCGCTTTGTCTTGTTCGATTTCTTCTCGTCCTGGAACGGGTCACGTGTGGAGTGTGGTGGTCCCAGAATGACTGCTTTCTGCTTGCTTCCCTCCTCCTGCCAGTTCTGTGATGCCATTTGGGGAAATAGTTCTGAAAGATTTTCTGTAGCCTGCTGTACTTGTCCTCGTTTTGTCATTACCCTCATCTAAAAATCAAAAATCTAAAATATTACAAAATCCGAAGCTTTCTGAGAATCAACGTGACACTGCAAATGCAAAGTTTCACACCTGACTTCATGTGACAATTTACTATCAAAACAGATACACAATGTTGTATAAAACTACCTTTAAGCTCGTGAATAGAGGTCTGTGAAACATAAATGAGTTTTATATAGACTTCGGCTCTGCTCCTGAGATATTTTGCTACACATATATGCAAAAATATACAATCCCCCACCAAAATACAAAAGGGATGTTCAGCCTGTATCTAATTCTCTGTCTCTCAAAATGTTTTTGCTGAAAATAACTTAGAGTGAATTCTGTTAGTTGCAACTAAATACAGCACTAACAAACACAAGCTTAAATAGTTGTCGTTTCTATTAAATTAATTACCATTAATTTACTACCATTAATTTACTACCATTCATTTATAAGGGCAGATTTTAGCCCTAAATAAGAAATTTCGAGCAATTAATTTTAAATGGAATGAACTACTTCCAGAGATTGTGAATTTACCTCCTCCAGAGGTTTCTAAACTACAAAGGCATACATAGTTATAAAAGAGATTCCTCATTCCTCATAAAGTGTATTGGCTTTTACTGTGACCCCTGAAATTATTTCCAATGCTGAGAGTTAGTAATTCTATTTTTAAAAGGTGCCACTGGTGAAACCCATAGGAGCTTTGAGGGGTGTGAATCATTTTATTCAAAGAAACAGGAAGAGTGAAAATGAATCCCTTCTTCCCCTTGAACTTCCAACCCATTTTAACACTTGCTAATGGGGTATCTCAACCTGCAGTTAGCAGCTAGCATATCATCAGTGAGAGAAGCTGGAAGATTACTTTTCACTACTGACATATAATTCTTATTTCAATGAGGATTTGGGTTAGTTTTAACATTTTAAAATCATTTTAAGTTCATTTAGAAAATAGCAAAAAATGCTTTTTATTACATCAACAAATTAGATACAGTGAGATATAAGTAAATGGATTTAACTCATTTCATAGAAAATTTAACAGATGCCGGTACTTATAAACATAAGAGAGCACAATATTTTAAGTGGTATATTCCACCGCATTCAAAATTATCAGAAAAAAACTAATGGAAAATAATCTTAAATCTATCCAATTAACAAGTATTTCCCTCATTGACTAGAGTCTCTTGTCAAAGCACCATGTCAAAATAAAAAGTATATCTTACAAAAATAGACTGGAGAAATATAGACATGAGTATAGATATAAGCAGAAATGGTACCCAGTTTACAATGGTTCAATTTATAATTTTTCAATATTATGTCAAAATGATATTCAACAGCAAAAAATAGTTCAAATATTGGATGTTGATCTTTTCCCAGGCTGGTGATATGTGATACTTTCTCATGATGCTGGCAGGGCAGTGGGCCACAGATCTTATTCACCCACGGGACTGTGAGGGTAAAGCGGGGTAGTGTCTTCCTAAGCTAGGATTTTGGTAGGTTGGGTGTATTAAATGTACTTTGTCTCACAATATTCTTGATTTAGGATGGGTTTATAGGGAATATTACTCCTTCAAAATCAGGAAGTATGGCACATGAGTAGGTTCCTAGTAATCAATTATAAACGTCCACAATCTCTCAAAGTCTGGCATGTATATGTACATTTCAGATATATGCAAACACCTGGACAGACTATCCAGACATGCTGTGTGAATCATTATATTTAAATTAAAAACCACCTAAAATTAATGACCCACTCAAGAAATGAGCTAGAGAAATGAACAGACACTTCACAGTGTAAGAAATACAAATGGCCAACAAATAGATGAGAAAATGTTCGACATCTTTGGCCATTAGAGAAATGCAAATTAAAACAACTCTAAGAGTCCACCTTACCCCAGAGAGAATGGCGATCATTAGGAAATCAAACAGTAATAAATGCTGCCACAGCTGTGGTGAAAAGGGAACCCTCCTACACTGTTGATGGGAATGCAAACTAATACAACAATTATGGAAATCAGTATGGAGATTTCTCAAAAGCCTGAAAGTAGAAATCTCATATGATCCAGCCATTTCCCTACTAGGTATTTCCCCAAAGAGCTAAAGACACCATACTACAGAGATACCTGCACACCAATGTTTATAGCAGCACAATTCGTAATAGCTAAATTCTGGAAGCAGCCTGTATATGCATTAACTGGTTAAACAAAATGTAGTATCTACATATAATGTAATACTATTCAGCTATAAAGAAGGACAAATTAGAGTCACTTATAGGAAAATAGATGGACCTGGAAAATACAATGTTGAGTGAAATAAACCAGACCCTCAAGTTTGAATAACGTATGATAACCCTCATTTGAGTGAGGCAAAATACAAACAAAAGAAAATGGTAAATAATGGATACAAAAAGACAAGGAGCCAGATCTGAGCCAATAGGAAAAGGGTACAAGGGAACAAGAAAAGGGCAATAGGGAGGGAAATGGGAATTCAAAGGAATAAAGATATCCTAAAACCAAAACCTAATAACCCAAACTTATAACAGCAACATGTACGGTAGGTACTATGGTCAAGTTTATGTAGTTACAATTTAATACTGCAGCTATATGGTTGTTTACATTGCTCGTTGTTACAAGCAAAAAGCACAATGCGTTATGGGCTGTAAGTTTGTGTAATGACCTATAAGTTTGTGTAATTTTGGATAAATTTTAATAAAAATACATAAAGAAAAATGCAGCTAGTCTTATATACTTTTAGTGAGAGTTGAAAGCAGAGACAGTTTTTCTGCAACATTTTGATTTTCCACAGAAATCAGTTTCTGGCCGTTTGTGAAAGTCACTGTTTTGGGAAAGACAACATGGATCCTGGGCTCAGAAAGAAATATCCACAGCCATGAGCCCACAAAGAGCATCTACACTGTGGGACAACCTGGACTTCTGCACACATAATCTATATAGACTCTTCTGGACTCCTTTTCAGTCTCCATTCGTTTTACTGGAACACTTACCCATCCTGCTTCCTTCAAATCCCCTCCTAGGCAGTTCGAGCATAACACAAATATCCCAAATCCCAATAAATATGCTAAGGGACACATTCCTTCTGCCCTGAAGATACGACCATTCTATAAAAATCACCACATCCTAATCATTTCCTCATTTCTGCACTACTATGACTTCCCGTATCTGTGAAGGGCACCACTGTTCAACAATTAATCTAACCAAGTTCTTAGAACTTGCCCGGCACATGGAGAGCACCTAAAAAAGACAGCAGCTATTAATATCACTGTCTGGTCTTCAGACTTCCGTGTTTGAAACCTGACTCTTCCTTATAGCATCAGCTGCCAAGTGTTTTAGGTTCTACATTTATATATCACTTATGACTGTCTTTTTTCCCCAAGGTTCCTGGGTTCCTGAATCAGAACCATCATTGCCCCTTATGATTTAAAACAATCACAATACCAACAGTAGTGGCTAGAAGTTATCATTGTATGCCATATGTTAGGCACGGGTTAAGTAACTTGCCTATTTGCTTATGTCAGGATTGAGCTCAGCTCCATGTAAAACCAACTGTGGTCGATTCAACAAAATGTGGATTTACTTTTTTTCACAGGGCAACAACTTTGGAGGAAGCAATCTAGTCAATCTAGTCAGTAGAGAACACTATCAATGCTACAGTGTTTTCCTGCAACACCATCTCAACTTTTCTACTCACCCAGACGGGAAGGATATTCAGGATGCAGGCATAATATTGGCCTTTGATAAACATGAAAAAACAGAGGAACAAGCCAAATATAAATGCCAGCTGAGCCTGTTACTGAACCTGTTTTATAAATGAGCACACCCATAACTTTTCCAAAAGCCCCATCCATTCATCATGAACTGATCATTCTTTCTGCACTTAATGGAAACAAACTGCTGATACCTACAAATTCAAGGAAGCATAAGTGTAAGATATTCTATACTGTTGCTGCCTAACCTACACACCAAAGACTAGTTCATATAGAGAGATGAATCACAGAATTGCTAACTGAGCATCTCGCACACTAATTTTTTCACTTATTTATTAATACATGCTTATAATTCATAATGCTTGCATTCCTTGTGGGGAATGGGTATATGTACATCATCCATCTCAATTCCTTTTATCATCACCTTTCCCTTCTCTACCTACCCCCTCTATCTAATTCTTGACTCCTTTTTTGTTTATGTACATGTATGTAATAAATAATGTTCACATTTCTAGTGTCCAGGTAGTACATGTACATAACCCATTTTAATTCCTATTTTATACACTTCCCCTAACATCCCTCCTTTCATCTACTGATCCCACTTCCTTTTCCTTTTGAGAAAGGTCTACCTCCCTTCTTTCTATCTTTTATTTTGCTCTTTATATGTATTTAAAATTTATGCTTGTGTGTTGGACTTATTTCAGTTAACATTATTATAGTCTCAAGGTGTATCCATTCTCCTGTAAATGATTCAAGTTTATCTTTCTTTATGGAAGAGTAGTACTCCATTATGTATAAATATCACATTTTATTTATTCATTTATCTGTGATGGACATTGTAGCCGTTTCCAAAATTTAGCTATTATGAATTGCAATGATATAAACATGGGTATGCCTGTATCACTGTAATATGATGTCTTTAACTCTTATGAGAAGACATCCAGGAAAATATCTGGGTCTAAAGGAATTTCTAGTTTCAGTTTTTTTGAGGAATCTCTATACATTCCTACCAAAAGCATAGAAAGCTTTCTTTTTTCCCGGCAACCTCACCAGCATTTGTTATTTGATTGCTTGATGATGGGCATTCTTTCTGGGATAAGAAGGAATCTCAGTACTGTTTTAATTTGCATGTCCCTGATGGTCAGTGATGTTGAGGATTTCCTCAAGAATTAATTGGCTCTTTGTACTTCTTCTGTGAATTGTCTATTTATTTTAGTTGTCCATTTTAGATTGGGTCTTTTATTTTGGGTGGTCTGATTTTTTTGAGTTCTTCATATATTTCAGATACTAGTCCTTTGTCTGAGAAAAAAGCAAATATTTTTCCTGTTCTGTAAGTCATCTTTTCACTCTCTTGGTTGTTTCTTTTGCTCTGCAGAAGCTTTTTAATTTGATGTGATCCCATTTGTTAATTCTCAGAACCACTCCCTGTGCATCTGGGGTTTTGTTCAGAGTCTTTGCCTAAGCCTGTGACTTCAAGAGATTTACCTGTTTTGTCTTCCAGCAGGTTAAGTGGCTCTGTTTTAATATTTAGCTGTTCTATTTCTACTTTAGTTTAATGCATGGTGAAAAACGTTAGTCTACACTCAATTTTCTGCATGTGGCTAGGCAGTTTTCTAAACACTATGTATTAAGGAGGCTACCTTTCCTCCACTGCATGTTTTTCGTCTTTTTGTCAACTTCTGTTCTTTTTCATTGATCCTTGTATCTATTTTTATGCCAGTACCATGCTGTTTTTTTTTTCCTTTACCACTATAGCTTTGTAATATAACTTTAAGTCCAGAATTGTGATGCACCTTGCTTCACTTTTTTAACCCAAGATTTACTTTGCTATTCTGGATCTCCTCTGGTTCCACAAGAATTTTTTAATTGTTTTCTCCATTTCTGTGAAAAAATGCTCCTGGAATTTTGATCAAGATTGCATTACAACTGTGTATCAATTTCGGAAGTATGGCCATTTGATTATATTGGTTCTGCCTATCCACGAACAGGGAATATCTTTCCATTTTCTGATGCTCTCTTTGATTTTCTTTTTCATAATGCTAGTTTTCATTAGAGAAGTCTTTCACTTGCATAAGTTAATTCCTAAGTATTTGAATTTTTTGGTGCTATTGTAAATGGTACTTTTTTGTAATTTCTTCCTCGGTGGGGTCATTATTCGTGTATAGGAATGCTATTGATTTCTGAGTGTTGTTTTTGTATCCTGCTATATTACTGCATTTGGTTATTACTTCTAGGAGTCTTTTGGTAGATTTTTTGGATCATCTATGTAGAAGATCATGTCATCTGCAAATAATTATTTTATTTCTTCCTTTCCTATACATATTCCTTTTATTTCTCTTGCTAATGTATTGTGTTGAGCAAGGATGGTAATAGTTTATATCCTTGTCTTCTTCCTGATTTTAGAGGGAAAGCTTTCAGTATTTCCCTGTTTAGTATAACTTGGCATGTGTTTGTCATAAAAGACTTTTATCAGACTCAGATAAGGTCTTACACCTATTTGCTTAAGAGTTTTTACCATGAAAAGATGTTGAATTTTGTCAAAGACTTTTTCTGCGTCTATTGAGATGATCATGTGATTTTTTTCCTTGTGTCTGTTCATGTGATATATTATTTATTGGTTTGCATATTTTGTATCATCCTGGCATCCTTGGAATGAATTCTACTTGATCATATAATATATGATTGTTTTGATAATTCTTTACATTTTATTTGCCAGTATCTTAGCAAGAATTTTTACATCTATATTTTAAAGACATTGGTCTATAATTATCTTTTTTTGTTGCATTCCTGTCTGGTTTTGGAATTAGGGTAATGCTAACATCCGGAAATGACTTTAGGAGAATTAAAAAACTTGTGAAGTATTAGTTTTAGAACATCCCTGAGGTTTTTGTAGAATTCAGTAGTGAATCAGTCTGGGCCTGGGCTTTTCTTAGTTGGTAGGTTTTTTTGTTTTTGTTTTTGTTTTTTTAATTACTGCCTCAATTTCATTGCCTGTTAATGGATTATTTGGGGTTTTTAAATCTTCTTGCGTAAGTGTTAGAAATTCAGATGCATCTAGGTATCCACCCATTTCTTCTGAATTCTCAAATTTATTGGCTTACAAGTTTACAAAGTCATTGTTAATATTCTTTCATTGTTAGATTGTGCATTTTGTTTATTCTTTCAAAGAACCACCTCTTCAATTTATTCTTTTTTTTTTTTTTTTGGTCTCAATTTCATTGATTTCTGCTCTGATCTTTATAATTTCCTTCCTGCACTAGCTTTGGGTTTGGATTGTTCTTGTTTTTCTAGAACCATGAGGTGCATTATTAGGTTATTTATTTGGACTTTGTTCTTGTGATGTGGGCATACACAGCTATAAACGTTCCTCATAGGTCTGCTTTCATTGTGTCTCATAAATTTTGGTGTGTTGTGCTGCCATTATTATTTAGTTCTAGAAACTGTCTTATTTTTCTGTAAACCATTGTTTAAGAATGTATTGTTTAATTTAAATGCATTTGCATAATTACTGTGTGGTTTTGTTGTTGTTGCTGTCGATTTTTTCCTTCATTGTGCAATGATCTGATAATATACATGGCACAATTTTAACTATTTTACATTTACTTAGGCTGCTTTTTGCTAGCATGTGGGTTATTTAGGATATAGTTCTGTGTTCTGCCAAAAAAAAAAATGTGCATGTTGTTGTTGGGTGGAACACTCTGTAGGTATCTATTAAGTCCATTTGTTGAAGATTGGTCCAACTTTGACAATTCTCTGTTCATTTTTTCTGTCTAGCTGGTCTATGCGTGACAGCGGGGTATTGACGTACCCCACTATCACTGTGTTAATGTTTGCCCAATCTTTCATGTTCATAAGTACTTGTTTTATAAAGTTAGATGTGCCATTGTTTGCTGTATATATGTCAATAACTGTTATCTCATCTGTTTGGATTTTTCCCATTACCAATATGTAGTGACATTCCTTCCCTCGGTGATTAGTGTTGGCTTAAAGTCTCACACACTATTAATTCATTTAATTTTTTTTTTGTGTGTATGTGCCTGAGATTGAACTCAGGGCCTTGCACTTGCTAGGCAAGCACTCTAACCACTGAGCTAAATCCCAGCACTCATTTAATTCTTTTTTTTTTTAATTTTTTTATTATTTTTACCAAGAACATGTATTGGTACATGGTATACATAATGATCATAATCAACATGGTTATTTTGTACCTGTACATGATACATCTTGGTTTTCCTCCCTCTTCCCCCCTTCCCCTCCCCTCCCTTCTATTTACCCACTCCTTCCTATTTGCAACAAGTGTAGTTACACTTTTCTGTTTTTTCCCCTTTCATCTTACTTTTCTTTTAACCTTCTTCATCCCCTTTTCCCTATCTAGTTCTCCTCTCTTTTGAATACTATCTCTCTCTTTTTTTTTTAAACATAATATCTATTCTACCCTTTTGTCCTTATTTACACTTATGGTTTCTCATATCAGAGAAACAATTCGATGTGTACTAATAAGTGTCTGATTTATTTCACTTAATAGTATGTTCTCCAGGAACATCCCATTTACATACAAATGACTCTAGTTTATCCTTTTTTATGGCGGTGTAGTACTCCATTGTGTAGAAAAACCACATCTTTTTTAGCCATTCATCAGTTGTTGGGCATTTAGGTTGTTTCCAAGACTTAGCTATTACAAATTGTGCTTCTATGAACATGGTTGTGCATATATCACTGTGATATGATGATTTTAATTCTTCTGGGAAGATACCCAGCAGAGGAATAGCCGAGTCAAATGGAACCTCTAGTTGTAGTTTTCTGAGGAATCTCCACACTGATTTCCACAGTGGTTGGACCAGTCTACATTCCCACCAACAGTGTAGGAGGGTTCCTTTTTCCACACAGCCCCGCCAGCACTTGTTATTGGTTAATTTCTTGATAATAGCTATTCTTTCTGGAGTGAGATGGTATCTTAGTGTTGTTTTGATCTGCATCTCTCGAATGACCAATGATGTTGAACATTTTTCATATACTTATTTGCCATTTTTAGTTCTTCATCTGAGAAATGTTTATTCATTTCAGATGCCCATTTTTGGATAGGGTCTTTAAATTTGGGCGGTTTGATCTTTTTGAGTTCTTTATATATTCTGGATGTTAGACCTTTATCTGAGGGACAGCTGGCAAAAATTTTCTCCCAGTTTGTGATTTTTCACCCTACTCTATTAGTAATTTCTTTTGCCAGCCTTTTAATAGGATGTGGTCCCAAGCATCAATTCTTTGAATTGTTTCCCGTGCAGCCTGAGTTTTATTCATAAATTTTTTTCCAACCCCTATGTCTTGGAGAGTTCTTCCTATTTTATTCTCTAGGAGATTTATTGTTTCTGTTTTTATGTTT
>PVJO010007630.1:0-80760 GCA_004026905.1 Hystrix cristata
AACAAAAAATTTGCAAGAGTAACTAAGGGGCAGTCAAAGGAACTTAGAAAAATTAAAGAATATCAACCAAAAAAATAAGAAACTTTAAAAAGTATAGTGAGACTTGGTACTTAATTAAAAAATGGTGAATAGTGTTCAAATTCAGAAAAAATGTCCATATGGGTAGCATGAAAGGTGTAGAAAGAATTTTTCTGGTGTTGTAAACATAAGGTCAAGTGTGGAAAAAATGACCGAAATTCAAAAGAAAGCAATAAAACTATCTCATTATTAATAGGTTACAAACAAAATGATACTTCATCTCAATACTACATAATTTTTCTCTGAAAGTATAAAATGGCCCAATTTCTTTAACATTTTTGACATCTCTTTTCTTTCTTGGAAGAGTTTTCTTCCTTCTCTGAATTACAATGGTAGGACTAGATCAAAGACATCAAAAAATAAATAAATAAAAAGCCAAAACCAAACAAAACAAGCCTCTTCTCTCTAAGTAATCATTCCTTCCCTGGTATTCAAGGAATTTAGATAACTCTTTTTACAGTCATCTATTATTTATTGTGCCTCAGGGAAGAGAAATGCTTTCAAGTGTTTATGGTAGAACAAAATCATGCACAGTTTTCAAAAGACTTCTGAATGTTACTTGTTCACACATAAGAACAGGCTCTTCCAGAGCACGGATCTGACAGCTCCATTGTTGGCATCAGAACTCCTGCTAAGAATTTTGTGTTTCATTGAATGTTTATTATTTAATGAAGTTTCAGTATTTTTAATAGTTCTGACACCTTATTTCTCATAAGATAAATATGTTTTAATGTCTTGGCTTGGCTTCAATAGGTTTCATTCTGCAACTAATGCAATGACTTGAATATGTGTAAATAATAACCAGCACTATGGAAACATGAAATAATATTCATTGCAGCAGGAGAGGAGGGAGAGGAGGGGAAGGAAGATTAACAGCAGCATTGACTAACACTACTTGTCTACAACATTCTAGATTCTGTTTTTTGTGTATATTATCTGGTCCCACGAGCAAGTGTCCATTTAAAGATGAAGTACTTGAAGATGAAAAATACTACATAACTTGCCTAACGTCACTTAACATGTATTATCTGTGGTTTTTTCTGGTCCCACGAGCAAGTGTCCATTTAAAGATGAAGTACTTGAAGATGAAAAATACTACATAACTTGCCTAACGTCACTTAACATGTATTATCTGTGGTTTTTTCTGCGATGCTCGTGATGGAAGGCCAGGCCTCAGGTGTTCTAGGCAAGTGCTCCACCAATAACCTGCTCTCCCACCCCAAAAGCAGTGTTAGCACATTTCTTATTAGAGTATACAAACTGAATTTTGCTCTTATTAAAGCTCTAGTGTAGTTATGCTTTCACTCTTTTGGCAAAAACGGCCTCTCCCTGGGGCCATTTATTTCTGAATGTTTATTTTTTAATTCCAAAACCAAATCATCTTTCTATTGTTTATGTATAGCACCCACCTAAAGAAAGTTTAGCTGTACTCTTCTATCAGCCGAAACAGCAACCTTGGCTTCCTTTTCTGTTTCCCGGTACAGCAGCGCGAAGGGCTAGACCAGGGAACCTGTGCTGACCCCACCTGGAGGGACACTGTCCCTTGTGTATTCCAGAGTGCTGCATCTGCCCGCAGCCCTGAGCTACTGGTCATTGTCATGGCAGGGCCATGGGGAGGGACAGTGTCTCGTGGGAGGGAGTGGGATTATCTTTGAAAAGAGGCTTGTTACAGCCGGAACATGTAGGTGTCTGAGTTGAGGTGGGAGAGATGTTTTATCTGTGTCCACTCAGACCTCACATAGGTCCAACTCTGAAGTGTGGAGAGCCTAGCTCCATCCTAGTAATTCGAATATAGCAACATAATCAGCCAGAAATAAACAGACCAGGAGTGGTGGTAAAGAAAAGCAGTTCCAGTAGTGTCTCTATTTAATCAGAGGTGGCAGCACAATGAATCTGTTCTGCTTGACACTGTGTACTGGAGATTAGGAGAATCCTCTCTACAAAGGCCTGGGTGTGGTCTCATTGTCCCTTGGGGATTGTCTGATTCCTTAGGGTGTAGCTTTCTACTGACAAAAAGCCTGAAATTCTGACCTGCAATATAAAACATTCTTACTTCCAGCCACATAGATGATACTGGCACAGGAACAGAAACTATGTCACACGCGCGCACACATAACACTGGCTCCGAGTTTTAATAAAGTGGTCGCAACAGGAGAGTGTAACAGGATTGGTTGATATTTGAGGTCAAAAGAAGCAGTTGTGGAAGTTCATCAACTGAAAGGAGAAAGTACACGTTCTTGAAGATATCGGGAAATGTCCACCTCACTCCATTTCTGGGAATCAGGGTTCTACATGACAATATGGACTTGGGGCCTGTATCAGTTCTAGTGCAGTTAGAAACAAAGGAGCTGAGTGAGCCACTCCCTCCCCCAAAAGTCAACTATAAATGTAAACATCATCTTGAGGATTATCCAGGCTTCCGTCTTCTTAAAGGAGGTAAGAAAAATAATAACACAAAGCCTAACTGATCGCCCCACCCTGGGGCAGGGTTCTGATACCAGTGAGAGACTTAGTGGGGGGCACCGAGAAGTCAGAGGCGGCTGCCCTTTAAATTCAAGGAGCCTGAGTTAGCAGACATGCCTTTCCCTTTTCACACTCACGTGCACTTTTTGGTCCTTTTGCCTTTTGCTCCTGAGCTTTTTGCACTTCCTACCCTTTTCCCTTTCCCTGTCCTGGCCACTACCTTCCAGGAGATCTCCAAAAACGTAGCTACTTTCCACCTAGTACGCAGTGTGTGCTTGGCAATTCTTTCCTTGTCATACATAAGAACCTGGACTATTTCTGGCCCACTCATCTGTAACAGTTCCATCTGTTTCTGTCACAGACTGTCACAAACTTTAAGTGGCTTTAAATAAAAGAAATCTGTTCTCTCCTAATTCTAAAGGCCAAAAACCTGAAACCAGCTTTCCTGCACAAGATATCAGCATGAGTCTGAGCTCAACTCCTTATTTGGAGCGAAACACCAGAATTTCCTATTTTCTCCTTTCGTCATTACTGTTGTTTACAGCATTTTGCCAAAGGGCATAAAAATAAATCTTCCAATAGCATTTACAGGTGTGTCTGTGAAATCAGAGAAAGATGTGCATGTATTAACAGCGAGGTGGATTCTACTGGGAAGATGTCATCCAAGAGTACGCTCTGTGGGGAGGGCTTAGACGGAGAGGATTATAGTCTCCGAGTCCAGCCACAGATGGGTCATAATGAGCCATTTAACAAACAGGTCAAAGGAGAGGAGTGATCTCTGCTTTAGATGATTCTCATAATCACAGATGACTCTTGTGTCCATAGTGTGTGTTTTTGTGCACCCAAATGCATTTGCACGTCTTTAAACCACGAACAGAAGGTCAAGGTCTCCTCCTTGCAGAAGTGACCAGGCACTCGCCTCCTTGCTCTTACCCTCGTAACTCACCTTTCTTGCTGCATAAGTTTGTGTGTGTGGTCGGCGGGTCATTTTGTCTTCTTCCCTCCTCTAGGACTCTGATAGAAGCTGCTGACTCTGGGAGACACGTTCCCCAAATACGTCTAGAGCTTGTTTGAGGTACTTCGTCTCCCTACTCCACCCTGGTGCAAGCTGGCCGCTGTGCCTTGGTTGGTCTAGCTGTCTTCCACCCGGGCTCCCAGCCGCCGCTGCTCCTCTGCAATCTGCTTCACATGCAGAGTGGCCGTCTAAAAATGGAGATGAGATCAGCTCAGTTTACTGATTCTAAACCCTGTAATCTGGGATGAAACCCCACACTTCAGTGTGATATTAGGCAACGTGTGGCCCCTCGCCTCACTCTCGCTTCTGCATCACAGGAGCACGTTGCCTGTCCCTCTGTCCCTCTGCCCTCGGTGCCCTGAGTTCACCTCACACCAGCGCCAGCCGTGCCCTCACCCGGGACAGAGTGGCGTCTCCCAGCAGGCAGGGCTTGGCTGACCCCCATTGCTGGCTGACCCCAGCGGATGGTGCTCCCAAAGCCACCTCCAACCCCAGTCACTTACCAATGCTCCGCTCCGCCTGATTTTCTTCCAAAGCCTCATCGTTCTCACGAGTGATTTTATTTATTCACCTGTTTTTACTTAAGAGCAGGTGCTACCCTTTCCAAAGCTTGAAGACAGTTTCACTTCTAACTTTGCTTTAGAAAGGCAGACTCTCTGTTTGAAACTTAAATAACGACTTCTGAGTGTGTCTACGTTGTTGAGTAAAAGGAAGCTCCGAAGGGCAAAGTGCAGGCGTGCAGATCACACTTGAAGGAAGATGTGGCGTTTCTCTGGGAATCTACTGAAATTTCTCCAGGGACTTCTTGTTCTCTTTTCAGCTGGTGCTTCAGAAACGAGCTTCAGACCATCCTGATGTTCACACTTTAGTTGCTGGGAAGGTTGGGTGAGGCTGGGCTGTCTCGGGAGGGTGAGTATCTGTCCTGTCTTTTAACAACTGCGTGTAATACAAACACCCAGCAAGCTTCTCCTACGCACCATGACAATCGTGAACGAGTGCTGAGAAGCACTGACCGGATTGCTGCAGCCTTGCTGTCTCTATCCTACATCACTGCTCCACTGCTGGGGCGAGAGGCGTGTGCCATGGTCCCCCGCTCGTCTCTCAGACCACTGAAGTTATTGTTACAAAATGCCACATACCAGGTGGCTTATAAGCAATAGCATCCCTTAAATACTTGGATTTTGGGCATCGTATCTAATAGAAATTCAAGAATTGAAAAGTATCTATTACGATTTACATATTCTTTTAAATTTGTTGCATTTTTATAAAGATAAATGGATTTAGTGGTTTAGAGGAGGACAGAACAAAACAGAAGTCTGAGCTCCATCTGATAAAGGAAGATGTACAGTGAATTTTAAAACAGGTGCAACAGAAATGCCAGTTGATCTCATCCGAAATGAAGTTCTTATTCCATGTTGCCACTGGCTAGGAGTCTCCTGGTGAGACTGGGGCAATGGGCCGTCTCTGCACAGGGCTCCACGCCGCAGAGTTAACATGGGGGCACCAAGCACTCCTCTCAAACAGAATATCGAGGCCAGTTCTACATCAGAAAAAGACTCACCTTTTCCTCTTCTCCAGGACAGACTTCAGGCATATCTCTGAATCCCAAATACTTGCATATTTCTTAACAGGAAATTTATGTTTTAAAATACTTAATTTTCATCCAGTTTCACCAGTCTAAGCAAATATAAGAAAGTTGCTTTTTCAAAGTTCAATAGCCCACCATGGTTGTCCTCCAGTCCATTATGTTCTTAACATAATGATTTTCTCTCCTCTCTAGCTGCGAGGTTTAGAATTACTCCTGTCTTGTAGTTGATAGGAACTTTGTAAGGACTGTGATAAAACATGGATGGTCACTGTGCACAGTGAGTGGATTTTTTTCATTGTCTTGAATTAGTAGGAAAAAAGAGTTAGGTCAGAATTGAGTAATGAGATCCTAGCTCACCTTTTGAACCTAGAGACTTTGAGTTATATGGTGACAGAAAGCAAAGCAAACCAAGAGACGCCAGAGCTACTGCTTGGACCCGCTTCTTTCTCTAAGGAGATGTGACTCAGGAACACTCATGGTAAGTGTGTAAAATAAAATCAGTCATGCCCAGTCAACATTTGAACTGATAAATATGTGTCCCCATTAAGCCAGGCTGGTTCTAGAGAACACACACTCCGGCGAGGACACCCGGCTGCACTGAGCAGTGAATTGCGGGCTATGTGGGGATCCTGGAAGACGCCATGAAGGAGCGACAGGAAGTGAGCAAAGCCCCTAGAGCAGGGCCACTAAAGAGCTTCGCAGGTGGAGGGCGGGGAGGTACCTGTAATGGCGGGTCCTTTTCTGTTCTTGAGCTGCTCAGTGGGAAGCTGCTCAATCCTTCAGGCCTTGTATGTGTGGCTCAGCTGAGGAGGGGCAGGACCCCGGGGACTGCCGGCTAGAACACTGGTGTGTGAGTCAATCGACAGGTTCTGTGGTTCGCTGGCTCTTTGGTTTTACTTGTCAGTAAAAATAATTATGAATACAGTTACTAACGTTTGTATTGTTCATAAACACAAAGTTAAGTCTAAGGACAAAAACAGTAACAGTATGACCTCGGAGTATAATCACATCACAAAAGAAGGGGCATTGTAACTCCAGAAAGACAAGAAGGGCTTCTCAAGCAAAGAAGTCATTAAATGATATAAATTAATATTTATAAAAGTATTAAAAGTATCTGCTAGTTTTTCTTTGGTTCAGAGCCAAGATTTTTTTATCCACTGGCCCTGAATCGCAGGCTAATGATGGGGATACTGAAGTCAGGCTCTCTCTACCTGTCGGGCTTACTTTTTTCTCAGTATTTTCTGCATCGTGATTACCTGATAGGAACTTATGTCTTTGAGCACACAGGTTCACATAACTTCAAGTCTCCTTCTGGTTTTCATTTGCTCATAACCTTAAACCACTACTAACATTAAAGTGTTGAGTGTGAGACCCAATTTGTGCTTTTAGTCATCTACAACAGATGGGGTCAGAGTGAAAAAGAGGGGGTGGATTAGTGCTTCCTTTTTGGTAGCTTTTTTATTAAAATCACTTGCATCATTTTTATAAGGATCACACTTTTTTCCTAAGATGTGACTCTTATAAGGATACGCACTTCATTGTAGAGCAGTTTAGTAAGTAGGTAACCTGAGCACTCAAAATCTCTATAAAAAATTTATGACCAACCTGACCTTCATCTTAATCACAAAATCCAACCCTAGTAGCTTTCTAAACACACAGAAGTGTTAAGAACGACGTTCTAGTAACATATCCTAAAGTTACAGCTGCTGACAATGAATGAATGCAGCATGGGCCAAAAGAACTCAAGATCCGCCCTTCACCAGGCATGACAGAGATAACATGGAGTACACAGCCTTCTAACCTGAACATAGGCCATCAGTCTGCCAAAGGAGCCGTGAACTCTTATTCAGCTAAAATCTATGGAAATAGTAGTAACTGCCACATAGAAAAACAGGCCTTTTTTAAGTAATTGGGATTATAATTTGAAAGGGACACTCCAGAATGCTGTAAAAGTGAGGGATAAAATTGGTGAGTATGAACAAATCAGAAAGTAGTACCAATATGGAAAAATAGCATAAGAAGGAAATTGAACACGTTCCATCTCCTGGAGAAAGTCACATTTTCCTTAGCAGATACGTCACCAGACCATGTCAAACTCCTATCACGTGTCCTCATACTTTTTAATCTAACTTACAACATAGAGGATGCTTCTCCTTACAGAGCATATTGTTTAATAAAGTCATCATGGGTTGGATCATTCAGTACATCTTCATATAATGATCCTATTACAAAGTAATTTTAAAGATCAATTAGCAATTATAGGGCTCTTTTTTGCTATATACATAGAAAGTAAAAATGTATTTTATATTTTATATAAGAAAGTATAGGTAGAAATAAAATCCTATTTTATCACTGGTTATATTTCTAAGTGGCAACTGGTAGATGACAAATCGACTTTTAAAATGTTGGAATCTTTGGATAAAATGTAGTTTGAGACATTTTAGATGTGAAAAATTATAAAATGGTACATGATAAAGATATGTGACAACGACATGAGTGATAAAACATTAGTTTCATTGAATTAGAAAGACACTATTCTTTTTACATGATATCCTTATCAAATACAATCTTGACATTCTTAGATAAAATGAAAGAAATCTGAAAAAATTTTGAAGTCTATACTAATGTTTTACATTCATACATAAAAGAATTATCAGATTGTAGTGTATTAAATAATGAGAAAAATGAATTCATGTTTCATTTCTTAAATTAAATGAACTTCTATTATTATTTGGGTGGTAAACAAACAATGTAGAAAATCAGAAAATAAATTTATCAAAATTAACATTCTCCCAACCTAAAAACATAGGTAAGACATGGATTTCCCAACCTTTTTGCATAAATGAATACTTACAATTTACTGATTTTTCAGATCCTCACAATCTTTTGCAATCTGCTTTTTAAACTAATGTTTAGCCCCATTTTCATGTCTCTAATTTTAAACTCTGTAATATATAGATTATATCAAAAATATCAAATTGACCCCAAGTTGTTCAAAGCAATGACTAATTTTAAGTCCAGCATTCTTTCTTATTTTATACCTCTTGAACTTCTTTTTATCTTCATTGGATGTGTCTTAAATCTCTTTTAATTGAGCATGTCATTCTCCTCCTCTCTTTTCAAATAGTTTTTATTACTGAAAATCTGTAACATTTATAAAATAAGAGAATAAAATTACTCTCCACATACTCATCAGTGAATTCCAACAATCACCAACTCAAGGCCATCCTTTATCCCCAAAGACATATTTCTTCCCTGTACAAAACAAATTTAAACTATTGGAAATAAGTCCCAGTTTTAACATTATAATATCATTTTATCCATAAAAATGCAGGTGTAGCTCTACAAGACAAGTAGTCTTTCAAGGAACATAATATCACGTGCACAGTATTTATATATAAATATAGATATTAATGAATGCATGCATTCATATGTCTACGAAGACCTACACATATAAAGAGCATATATATGTGCGCATATATATATATATCTTGACACAACACACAAATTTCCAAAATGTGTTTGAATATGCATTTGTGTCTGTCAGAATAACAGTATCAATCCAGTGGTGCGGACAGATACATATACGCACACATACATACCTAGATTTGGAGTATCTACCCAAAACAGATTAATGTGTATTCAGGTTTTTCGTTCTTCTGCTTTATTATTCTGCTTTAAAAGCACTTGGGATAATTTCATTTTGTGTGGTTATACCACCAATTTAATAGATAGTTTAATTTACTTCAATTTCCTTTTGGGTTTTATTACATACTATTTTTTCCATTTAAAAAAGTGTTTTATAATTATGTATAACATTTATCTAGATGAGAACAAACCCAAAAAACAAAGTATACTCAGAGAAGTCCAGCTGTTTATTTTTGTCCTTTTACTCCTCTTCTCTCCTATTAGCACCTTTATATTGTTAGCTTTTAACATTATGTATTTATATCCACATAAATACAAACAAAGTTAATATACATTGCTTGTATGTTCACATTTTGCTCTTTATACTTAACGTGTTGCATGACTCTGCCCTTCGCCGATGCACAGTAGCAGGTTACATCCGTCCGTGTCAAACTTGCTTTATCTAACAGTATATCCGGGAGAAATCTCTTTGGACTGTGTAGAAGTCCTGCTGTCACTGCTCAGGATTGCGCGGCTCTGTATTTGTGGTACTTTATTTATTCAGCCAACTCCAGTCCCACATTAATGTACATTTGTTTTACTCCCAGTCTTTCCTTTTCGGATGCTCAGAGTGATAGCCTTGTCCACATCACTGTTATTTTCCTCTTCCTGTTTTTGTCAGCGTGTCTTTGGCCCCGGGCCCTGGGAGTGTGCACAGCCTGTGTGGGACGACATCGCGGCTCCCCGCCGGGCACCCCGCGTTCCGCTGGCGTGAAGATGCTCTTGCTTCTCACCCACGAGGATGCCGCCAACCTTCTGGTTTCAGCCGATCTAGTACATGAAAAATTGTATCTCAGGGAAGTACTAATTTGCAGTTTTCCCACTGTGAGTTAAGCAGAAGTTTTCATATTTTAAAGTACATTTATATTTCCCTTCTCTTTGTGCTGTTTATATATTTTGCTTTTTCCAAAAGTAATGTTGGGGGATTTTCTTTATTTTTAATTATATATACTGCCTCAATTATCTAAACTCCTTCTGAATTATCTGCTGGATTATATTGTGGTCTTGTACAAAAAGTTGCTTTGCACAATGTATTTCCTGGCAGGTCAGTTAGGTCCTCTGTAAATTTTGTTGGGTTCCAAATCTGGAAACCACTTTACTTATAAAAGCACTTGTTCTGCAGTCATCGAAGTCACCCGCATCTTCAGCCATTTCAAAATCTAAAAGCAGGCTTTTCCAAGACCCGTCATGGGCCTAAATGTTCATACAGTTGTTGGAATTTAAAGTTGACCGCTCGAGAAACAGTCTCGTTGCTTTTCTGTCAGGTGCACTGGGGATTTTGCACACAGAATCAAGTGCAGTCCAGCAAGATCCAGGATGCCTGGGAGAAAAAGAGAAGGTGGGGGCAGGCGTCGCAACATCTGGACAGACAGCGCTGTCTCAGGCAGATAAAGATTATCGGAGTATTTATGGAAGTGAGAGCTGGAAAGTGGCTTCCTTCCAGTGGTCTGTGCCTGTGTCTCCCTCAGGAAAAAGGCCCAGAGGGCACACGAGCCTCAGTTGGAAGACCGGAGGCCAGGGCGGAAGCCAAGTCAGGCATCGCGGCTCCCGGTGAAAGCAGCGTTACTGGGACGGGCATCATGCAGCAGCCAACACTTCATAATTGTTTCTGCCACTTCTCGCCTTAGTCTTCTGGAAGCCTGTAGGGTCTCTTTCCTTAGAAGACACTAAAATAAATCACCAGGAAATGTTTTCTGTGAGATGAACACTGCGTGGGCCAAATAGGTCATCCACATGAAACGTTTTTCAAATTTAGAGAGTCAGAACCTTCAATAAAACTGGACACTTAGCTTGTTACTACAGTAGCAGGTAGACCTCATAAGAAATAGATGTAACTGTAACCCTTAATAAATATTGACTTCAGCATTAATGTAGTAAGCATTAGCATCTTAATATCATTGATATCGGTGGCTTAATATACTGCTTAGAGTACTACATTATTCTGCACATACTTACACATAGTAATGCATTATGTTTAACACATTACCTATTTTACAATATTGTCCAGGGGAAGTACATGAAGAATTCATCTAATTTTTGGCGTATTTGGTGGCAGGCTGAATTGTAACTATCTCTGTGAACAATTATTATTATTATTAGGAATCTATTAATTAATGTAAGAGGTGATCAAGAAAGTATTGATAGTAAAATGATGTATATGTGCCCACGTATGTAAAACATTATGGTGTTAGGCGAGATATGATAAATTAGAAATAGTGAAATGGATGGAAAATTACATAAATGTTAAGCATGCCTAGAAGATGTTTTATTCAATTCCAGGATTTAATAATATTTTGATGCAAAATTTATATACAATTGGAATCTTTGAATTGGTGGACCCATTGGCAAATGTGAATTATTTTATTATTTCTCATTTTTCCTCTAAAAACTGAGTTAAGTGGCTTATCATAGTGTGTCCAAGGGGCCATTTGTACATTTAATAGCTCCATTTAATGAGAAACATTCAGACAGTTTCCTAGAAAATACATAAGGGTGTAAATACTAATGGAAAATGTGCTTGGCAAGATAACCGCAGAGCTTGCCAAACCCAAGATGTCTTAGAAACTCTTGAGGATGTCATAATGAGCAAAGCATACCCCCAGCTCACTGAACCTTAGTGTTGCCTGTCAGGAAGGGGACCAAACACTAAAGATATCATCTTGCTTTCACTTACCAAAATCTCCTGGTGTGCCTGAACTCAGAGTGAAGCTCTCTCCCATCTTCAGTTCAGCTGTAGGATGAATTAGTGTGATTGATCATTGGCAGATGCCAATTGGAGTTGTCATTCACTGCCTGTAATTGTCTCTGAAGGAGAATTGTGCATATGTTATTTTTTGAAGACTTTTACAAAAGGACACAGCGGCACTTAATCAGTCGCATAAATTTTATATCAGGGGATGAACTTCCTGCCAGTGACACACGGGGTCTTCTGCATTACAGAGAAGTTGGTGAAGATGCACATCATCAGCTTTTTCTGCAAGGACTTTCCCAGCCTCATTGTTGGGTCCCTTTTGTTCACTCAGAGCAGAGCAACTCCCAACTTTCACATTGCACCCTGCTTTTCATCATATCACCCAAAGATGATTTTCTCTCTGAAGTTATTACTTGAAGCTTATTCTTATATAATCATTTTAGTTGAATTTCGACTCGACATATATTTTATGCACACGCATAAGCCCAGTATAGCTTTCGTGAAGAATTAAGTATAAAGCTGGTTGAAGGGGTGGTTCTACTATGTGTGCAAACTACTGGGTAAATACTCTGTTCTTAGTTTGCTTAAATTTGGATGCCTCTGAGCTGAGATCATAGAGACTCTTTGGTTTTTAGTCTGAGGACTAAAAGAATTCTGGCACTCAGGTGTGAGCTCAGAAGGAACCAGGAGACACAGAGAGTGGGCAGCCTGCAGCACATTCTGATTTAGAACTATGTACAAGTGGCCTGGCCACAAGTGGAAAATCCATTGGAATTCCAGGAGTGCAAATGTTTTAAGAAGACAAGAATTCTAATTAGCCTGAATGGAAAACTCAGCATGGGGCTCGATGGTAGGCTTGATGTTGAGAGTCATTGTACTGGACTGTGTCTGTTGGATTACACAACACTGTTGTGATAAAACAAATGTTAAACAAATCACTCTCATCAGAATTTCCTAAACAGCCCTTTATAGCTTATGGAGTATTTTTTTTTTAAATATCAAAGTGTTTTGCTTTGTTGGATTCTCTAATGAATTTAACAGTCCTTATGCTTAGCAGGAAATCTGGACTGATCATTTGAAGCCTGTTTTCTTTATACACTGTGGAGTAAATGTTTACTTTTGGACACCTAATAAATCATGATCTAACATCTAAGAACGGTACTTATTGCCATAGTGCTAAATCAAGGAGAGACAAAAACAAAACAAAACAAAACAAAAACAAACAAACAAACAACCCCCCCCAAACCCAGTATAGGTAATCGAACTATTTTGCTGTCTTTTGACCTACACAACAGAAATGAACCAAGCAGCAATATTTTCCAGTAATGATATGCTAGACTCTATTAATGAAATGTCAGTACCCCAGCCTTATTATGTGGAGTTAGTAATGGTTTTGTGTTTGAAAATGTTAAATCTTGCCTTGTTTGTAGCTCACCAAGGAATACTGCCATATGTGATACTTTTCTTTTGCAGGCAATGCCCCACCACTGGATAGATTGCTGTTGACAGCTTTTGACCAGAGGGAGCCATTAGATTTTGCTGGCTGGCAAACAATTATAGCTTTGATATGAACTACAAGGTAAAGATGAAAAGGAATACCAATGCAGAGAAATATGCTGGCTCTGTGTGGTCTCTAGATCCTGCTTGTGCAAAAGAAAAATTGTTTAGATGTAAAAAATGACAAAAGAAGGCAAAGAGAAAAATCTTCCAAACTCTTCAAGATTTTAACAGTTGAAGGAGTCATTTAAGAAAAATAATGGAAACTTTATACCACTAAGAAAGAACCCAAAGGATTCATTTCAAGATAATGCTACCTTTCAACCGATGTTATGGTGGGGAAGGCTTAAAGGTCATTTCTGTATACGGAGATTCCCAGCGATGTGGTCCTGGGACTGCAGTTGTGCCACACGCATAGTGCCACAAGAGCACATTTCAACTGGCCAGGCACGCACATCAGTAAATGCTGTGAGACTGTGACACGAGTAACGTGGGCTTTAGGGCACTGCTAAACATAACCTAAATCTGGTTTGAAATATTGGTTTGAAAACATTGTATGGGCTAGAAAAAGAGGTATAAACTATGGCAAATGTAGGACCCTATAGACCCTGAAGTTATATGAAAATCAAACTTAAATGTTTGCATAGCTAAAGCATGCCTTTATTTGGCTAGAAAAAGTCTTATATACGTTCTGAACTGAATACTAAACAGAAAAGATAAAAATACTAACTTCTTTGTGTATGGGCTTCTGTGTACAGAAATTTTCTTGAGTAGAAGTGAGTTATCAATAACCTGCACATTAAATCTTAAAATAAAAAAGTTTTTGATATCCCAAGAAAAATGAAATATTGTATTACTGTGGTAGGTGAGTAATAAAATTTTATGGAAATAGAGTCCATAATTTGCTCAAGTACTTGTACATCATTTATTTTTTGTTTCAACTGCATACGTATGAGAACTGGTATTTTTTTCTCAATATCCATTTACTATGGATAGGAATGAATCTGGTTAATTAAATATAGTATATTTAGTTTGATTTTTGTATATTCTGTACAACTGTATGGTTTTACAATTTTATACTATGTCCAAATATAGAAGTCATTTATAAATAAAAACTTACCTTATTTTGAGACAAATGTATGTACTAAATATTTTCAATTGAGTCTTCAAGCTTTCTGGAATGTCTTTAAGCTGCTTAAAGTGGCTAGTGCCCTCTTCAGTTAAGTTCAATAAGTATAACTAAAGAAGAATCAAAATTATTTAAAACTCAATACAAAAGGCTTCAAATATTTTAAGAAAACAATAATCTTAGAAAGTAAGAGAGAATTTGGAAAGTTAGAAGTCGAAATTTCATTTCAAAGTGTGCTGAAAGATAAACTAGACAGTATGCGATATTGAATTGATAAATGCATGTGGATCATTTTGTTTCTGTTTTGGACATTTAAGAATAGGACCTTCAGGGCTATATTCTTAACTTACTTTATTTTTCCTTCCCAATTTTCATTCTTTTGCCCTAAAGAGTATGAGAAGATTGGGCACCCATAAAGAAAGAAAATCCACACTTCCTATATGCAATCTGGCATAAAATTCTGATGACTCTACTCAAAACTAGTTGTTTTCTCTCTCTAAACTCGCATCATTTCTTGCCTGAACTGTAGCCACAGCCTTCAGTTTGCTGTCTCCTCTTCTTGTTTTCCTGTGATCTACTCTGCTTATTACAAAACGAAGTTGTAAAATGTGAATCTTAATTCATCATTTCCTTGCTTAGATGCATTTGATTTGTTTCCTCTTGTTCTTGAATAAAATTTTTTTGTCGTAGCCACCTTCTGGCGACCACTTATTATCATCCTCTCTATTCCAGCCAAGTAGTCTTTTTCCTGTTTTGAGACCTGTTCAAATTCTTTTCTTTCTCAGAATTCTCATACCTGCCTTTTTCTTTAGCTCTTCTCCTATTTATGCCTCAGGAAAAAGCTATTAAAATAACTAAGATCTCAGTTTAAAATTGAGGACCTTGGAGGGGACTCTCTCAACCATGTTGTGTAGATCACATCCTGCCTGTTATTCTGTTTCAGAGACACTTATTCTATGCTATGGACCCGCTCTACCTTTCTTTCTTAGCACTGATTTCCTTTGTTTTTCTTGTGTAATTGATCAAAGAAGAAAATAAGGCTCTAATAGGATGCACACCTGAGCACCTGCTTCTGGGACTTAATGAGCCCTGAATATTCAGTTCAATTTTCTTAAATTATGGCGATAGAAAAACATGACCATTATCATTTTTCCTAGATGGCGTTTGTTTTTAGCTCTTGTGGTGGTGTTTGGAATTATTCATTCTCATAATAAGTGTTAGCATTGGCCAGTGATGGATACTAAATGAATTCTCCTAGTTTTAATTTATGTTTCACTGATTCACAGTGTCTCATGGAACTCACCCCAAGTTTACCACTTGGATTTCTTTATTCTTTACGTGTGATTTGCTTTCATAATATGCAAGTATGTTTTTTCTACTTGCTTCTCTTTTTGGTTTTTGGTGAATTTTTATATGTTCATTATCTTATTTATTTGTAATATGTGTTACACATATTTTCACTTTGTTCGTATCTTGCTTTAAATTCAGTTTACTTTTAATTTGCTTTGTAGTATCTTTTGTTGTGTAGAAAACTTGAAAGTATAATAAGAATTACCATTTAAAACTATACTTTTAAATTCTTTTTAAAAGTAAACTCTTTTTAAAGTAAAAATTCTTTTTAAAGTAAACTCTTTTTAAAGTAAATTCTTTTTAAAGTAACTCTTCCTATGTTATTTAAATTTGTGTACCTTAAGATTGTCTTTAATGTCCTGGCTCTCTGGTTTTCTATATAATGTTGTTACCCCTTGATAGTATTCATAAAATACTGTGAAAGGATTGTGCTAGGAATTACACTAGGTTTGATTTGTAGAAAAACTAAGAAAAGCACTATTAGCAATATCAAGGTTTCTCATTAACAAAGATACCTTTTCCCTATTTTTGAAGTTTCTTTATGATTACAATAAAATTTTGTAATGCATTTCATAAAGCTTCACAACACTTTATGTTGATTTAGTTCTAATAGGCTTGATTTTGTTTCCATGTAGTTGGGTGCGGCTCCATGGTAGAGTATGTATTTGGCATGAGCGAAGCCCTGGGTTCAACCCTCAGTGCATACACTCGTGTGCATGTGTGCACATACAACACACACACACGCACACACATAGCTGGTATTTGTGGTTATAATTTATTTTCTAATACAGCTTCTAATATCAAATTTTACAATCCACTTTGAAAAGTGACTCTTTGTCTTTCTTGGTCCTAGACCATGACCCGGCATTTGACAATCCCATCCTGCTGAGTAGTGGCTGGTCCTGACAAAGGGCCTCTCGCTCTTCTTTGGTGATGTATTTCCCTCTATTTGAACCCTTCAGTTTTAGACCAGAGCTCAGGAAGTTTCAGTCTGTGGGCCACAAGCAACCTGTAGTTCAGTTTCGGGGGCCAATAAAATGGTTAAAAACTTTTAAAATCGATTGCCACGTATTTAAATTTTGGAGATTTTTCATAAGAAGAATGAATCTTTGGTTCTTTTAATAAACTGAAAAGTTTAGAAATGCAGGCTTCATATTCTCAAGCAGAAACAATTCACAGACGCTGCAGACTGGCTGTGTCCCCAGCTCAGAGCAGGGTCCTGGTCTTCCCTCCACAGGCCGCACTCCAGGCCACTCTCTGCTGCCGCTTCACTTCTTTTTGCTGCTCACTGTGGCCCAAAAGGTTGTGAGTTTTTGTTCTTTGTTTAGAAAGATACTGCAGTTGCCATAATCTTGGTAATCAAGATGGCAGCCATGCGACCCACGAGTGCAGCAGACTCTTCCAGACCGGCCGCGCTGAAATCTGTCATCAGCCAGGTCTCAACTGCGTCTGGTCTCCTGATTTCTGAACTGCCGTTCCAGGGCCGACAATATGCGCTCCGCTTTGCTATGTTCGATATGTTCGGGTAGCTCTTGGACAACACTTCACTGAGTGGGATTTATCCCCAGGAAGCAAGAATGAACGGTTCAAGGTCTGAAGATTCTGTTCTACAAGACACTAGCAGAATGAAAGGTTTCAATCTCAGGACGATCTCAGCAGAACAAAAAAGGTATTTAACAGACTCCTGCAGGCTTTCATGATAAATCCTCTTGATAAACTACGCATCAGAAGCAGTTACCCCCAGAAAAACGGAGAACAGCCCACAGCTAACAAACTCAGTGGTTAAAAACCACAGGCCTTCTTTCTAAATTCAATGCTCCTAAATACTTCCTTCCAGATGACACAAGGATGGCCAGTCTTGCCACTTTCTCCGTAGTACTGAGTGGCTAGAGAAGGTAGGTAAGGAAAAGAAAGCACAGACATCCGAATTGGAAAGGAAAAAGTAAAATTGTCCTTGTTAGCAGATGATATGATCGCATCTGTGCAAAACCCTGAGTGCTCCATAAAAGACAAAAACCAGAACAACAAAAAACTTCTGGAACTAATAAATGAAATCGCAGAAATGGCCAGCAGGCATTTAAAGAGACGTTCAGCATCATCAAGAAAATACAAATCAAAATCGCGAAGAGTTACTGTCCCACGCCAACGAGGCTCACTTTACGACAATGATGGCTTCAAACACAACAACAAATTTAACAAAGGAGGAAAAATAGAACCTTTCAGAAGTATTGGTGAAAATGTAAAATTTTATAACTGTTCTGGAAAACAGTATGAGGGTTTGTCAAAAATTTTAAAATGGAATTGCTGCGTGGATCAGTGATCCCATTCTGGGTATTTATGCAAAAGTGACATTAAAATTTCAAGACATTTATGTACTTGTGTGCTCACTGCAGCATGATTCACCAGAGCCGAGGTGCAGGGATGACCTATATGTCCACTGATAAATGCATAACAGAAATGAAGTCCATACAAACAGTGGGGCATTTTTCAGCTTTGTGAAAGAGGGAAATCTGCTATATGTGACCACAGGGAAGACGTTGAAGAGATCGTGCTAAGCAAAACAAGCCAGAAGCCAGGCGGGGATGCATGTCTGGCATGATTACACTTACGTGCGGCAACTACAAAGTCAAATTCACAGAGCGAAGGAGTAGAATACGGGAAATGGGCAATTGCAAATCAGCGGGTGTAAGACTCAAAGGCTCAGAGTGAACCTGTTCAGAGATGTGTACCCAGAACTGTGTCTGTGCTTGATGCTGTGCTGCATGTTTACCAAGATGTATCATGTACAGCTACAAAATAACCATGTTGACTATGATCATTATGTATACAGTGTACCAATACATGTTCTTGGCAAAAATTAAAAAAAAAAAAACAAAACTTCTTATGGGAAGTTCATGCTTTGTGTTCTCACCACAGTAAGAGGTGAGTGAACGAATGGGAGGAACCTGTTCTCCTACAGTGAGTAAGCGGAGTCCTCTCTCGAAGGCCCGGGCGTGCACCTCTTTTCTCCAGCAACGCTTCCTCCTGGCCCTCAGCTCAGGAGGGCGCCAGCCGCTATGCTTTCCCCGAGTTCAGGGTCAACCTGGCGTGCCGCGGAGTGAGAAAGCGGCAGAGTACGGAGGGCTGATTGCCCATCTCTGCACTCTGAGCTCCAAGGCCTGCAGTCCGGAATTTCTCTTTACAGAGGTTAAACTGAAATCATGGCTCAAATGCTGAACTTTCTCCCTTCCTGATAGCTACAGGAGAGGAAGATGGGAAGGAGGATTGTGATTTGCATACTTTTTGGTTACATAATTTTCAAGCAATAATTCAAAAACCCAGTACATAGCTAGGCATTTTAAATAAATACGTGTGGGATGCTGATTGTCAATTTCTAATTTACATGCCTCAGACATGTGCAGGAGTCTCTATCTGTTGCACATAAATGACCTACACAGTCCATTTTTTTCTACGAGCAGTGAGTGAATGCATGATGCTTCAGGTATGTGCTGGAGTCTGAGGTTATAAAATCTTGTCGGATGTGGGTCTTGCCCTCAAGGACACTGACATGTGATTGATCATAATGGTGCCCTCCTGCTGTGATTAGAGTATGGGATGGGAGATAGAGTATTACAGGGAAGGGTATCTAATTCAGAGGGAGGATCCAAGGAAAATTTTCCTAAGAAATGAAGTATTTCGATTGCCCATAATAAATGAAAGGAAAAATGAGAAGATACCAAAGTTCATGCAGTTATGAAGTCATTGGAGGGATTAATGACCACGGCAGGAACAAGAGTGCTCTTTTATATATCACTGGGCCATGAAGAATCCGTGTTTCATTTTTGCATGGATTTTATTTATCTTCATCATTAAACAATGATGCATTTAGCTGTAGAGACAGGACTGCTCCATGACCCTAAATGTGCGTCCCCCTTGGCCTACTGTGGGAGCCCCAGTTTTACTTGGGTGAAAGGCCTGGCGTGAGCCTTGCAGAAGGAAAAGCCTTCAGTGAGAGCCCCACAGCTGTCTCTGTCCCTGCCGCCTCCCCTGAGGCAGGAACACAGGTACACACTTTGGCCTGAGCTGGAGCGGAACTCACGGATGGTGTGGAGCAGACAGCAGGCTGGGGATGGCAGAGAAAACGTCCAGGACCAGGACCCCACAGATCCGCAGGCCACATGTGCTTGGCCCTCCAGACCTTCTAGTGGGATGAAAGCTCCAGGGCTTTCTATCTCTCAGAACCAAGCAGCTGAAACAAACCCAGCTGACTTCTACAATCCCCTTTAGAAATCTTTTGTATATAAATACAAGAAAAACTGATTGAGTAATAGTTAGGCTTGCAGGCCTCTACTGGTGACGTGGCACTTCCGCGGGCTGTGTGCCTCGCTCGGGGTCTCGGTACCCTCGCGGCAGGCACTGTGGTCACCACGCCCGGCCTAGGGCTGCCATCACCAAGTCAGCAGGCACAGCTGGGTGAGGACAGGCGGGTGCCATCTGCCTGGCTCTGGTCCAGGGTATTGTGCCTCCTTGACTATGCACAAATTTACAAACCATGAAAACCAACTTATAGATCCACTCTGAATTTCCAAGATGTATTTTCTGTATTTGCTGTTAAGCATGCTAAAGGTAATGTATTTTAAAAACAAAGCTATATAAAAATAAAATAAGTTGAAGCACAAGTCCCTGAGTTCCATCCCCAAAATAAATAAATAAATAAATAAATAAATAAATAAATAAATAAGTTTACTATGTGTATTTTATATATACTATGTCATGAAATAAATATTTATAAGGACAAAATCTAACAGCACATTGAAAGAGAGACATAAAATTTATGAAAACATGAATTTAATGATTTTTAAAATTTCCATTTAAATCATCAAGTACTTGATTTCACACAGCCCCACCACTTTTGTAGTTTTTCAACTGATTCAAGACTTCTCTTATGTCAGCCTTCAATGAGAGCTGGAATTTTTTTCTGCAATATGTAGACAGTCATATAATTCTTAAGCTGTACTAGCCTTTAGAGAAAAAGTAATCTAATTTCTTTAATTTATTGATAAATAAACTACTGCTCTGTGAATTAAGAAAACTACGCGTTGCAGCCAGTTAATTAGAGTTAGAATTTAAATTAGGTTTAGCTGGCCTAATTACTGAGTTGGTAGTCACTGTATCTCATGCACGAAGAGAATCTTCTACTCCCATTTGGAAGAAAAGACACCAGTATGTTTAATCGGGCCTCAATGTCACTATACAGCTGAGAATTGCCAAGTGCCTGCGATTTGCTGCTTTTTTGTGTGATGATGGTTTACTGTACTCAAGTGTCAGCCTGTCACAGCTCCTCCATCTGGAGGTGGCTATTGGCAGGTATGTGAGTAACTGAAATTACATAGCTACACATCTGCAGGTACATTTTTTTGATGAGTTTGTAGTTTTTGTTAGGTTGAAAAGTGGTCAACGATCTAAAATATGGAAAGCTGGTGCCCCTTCAAACATCTGGACTGTTCTGAAGAAATTTTTCTTTTCACCACATATGCACAGGCTTTTCCTCTTGTGAATTTTTTTTCTTGAAGGACAGATGACAACGTGTGTCTTTCATAATATGCCATCATTTAGATACAGAAAAATGATACAGTTGAAGGGGGAAAGAAAGCCCATCATTGCCTGGAATAATTTTTCATCCAGTAAAATACTTTAGAACCACTTTTCTGGAATGCTGGGATGTGGGGTGGGAGCCATGAGGGCTCTGCCCTGTCCTGGCTCGGGAGTGGGCAGCAGCAGTGTGCTCAGGGTTCTCCCCGTCTTATCGTCAGCTTTTAAATATTACAGTCTTCATCAAAACCCTTCATGTATATTTGGCTTTACAGGTATTTCACACGAACTTATTCATTAGTGAGGATGACTTTGAACTTTTTAAAAATTACAAATGAAATAAGTAATTGTTTTAGTTATTTTTTTTCTCGCTGTTGGGACAGAATATTTGACACCTAAAGTTAGGGGAAGAAAGGTTTATTAGCTCACAGTCTGTAGAGGTTTTAGTCTATAGTCTGCTGGGTCTGAGGCGGCGGGGCTGGCGTGGCGGACTCGCAGCCGGCCGCAAAGTAAAGTGAGGAAAATGTAAGGAATGTATGTAAATCAGCAATGTAAACAAGCAGCTAATTAGCCTCTTCTTGTATCTATCTAGGCTACCTGCCCTCAGGGCAGCCCACACTCTAGATCTAGCTATCTCTTACCACATGAGGCTTTGGGGGGACATCTAGACACAAACCATAACATTCTGCCCCTGGACCCCCAAAGACTCATGTATAGCCCATTATGTAAAAGGCATTTAGTCTATCTCTAAGAGTTGCCAAAGTCTTAACAGTTTCAGCATTGCTGAAAAGTCTAAATCCAAAATCTCCTCTGAGATTTAAGGCAAACTCTCAGCTGTAAGCTCTTATACAAATGAAAAGAAGGTTAAACACTTCTAACATACAATGGCACAAGATAAGCATTATCATCTCAAAAGATATAAATAGGGGGATACAAAGGAACGGGACTAAGGCAATTCTGAAATCCCGCAGGGCAAACATTAGGCCCTGCAGTTCTATATGTAGCAATCTGTGGTTTTTAGTTACTTTTTTCTCGCTGTTGGGACAGAATATTTGACACCCAAAGTTAGGGGAAGAAAGGTTTATTAGCTCACAGTCTGCAGAGGTCTCAGTCTATAGTCCGCTGGGTCCGAGGCGGCGGGGCTGGCGTGGCGGACTCGCAGCCGGCCGCAAAGTAAAGTGAGGAAAATGTAAGGAATGTATGTAAATCAGCAATGCAAACAAGCAGCTAATTAGCCTCTTCTTGTATCTATCTAGGCTACCTGCCCTCAGGGCAGCCCATACTCTAGATCCAGCTATCTCTTACCACATGAGGCTTTGGGGGGACATCTAGACACAAACCATAACAGTAATCATGACATCACCAAAAAAGCCAGCCACATCACACATCTCTCACTCTCAGCGAGGAACAATTCAGCACCGTCAGGTCTACCCCAGAGATACGTTTCAGCATAAAGCACCTGTGACCAGTGAGCATCTGCCCCGCCCCCCTTCAGCGGGGTCACTTTAGAGGCTCTTGGTGATGCCAGACAGGGAGGCTGGCCTGTGCCCACCATGAGGAACAGGATTGAGTTGTGATGTTCATGCCATTGGCTGGTCAATAGCACGCAGCCCTGAGTTCGGTGCCAGAGACTTTGCCAAGCTTAGTAGCCATATTAATTCATGTTAGTCTGGGACTCATAAAAGGGCCCTTACAAACAGAAACCCACCCGAAATGTGAGGAAATTCTCAGGGGAAATTGCTTCGAGAAGGCAAACCTGCTTCACGAAGCAGGTTTTTTGGTGCTTTTCCAAAAGCCCCACCACAGGTTGTAACAATAAAGGTCTTGCTTATCTGCCAGACCAAGTTGACAAGCAACACATGCTGACATGATTCATTTCAGGCTGGATGATGATCTTCTCCTTGGCAACACACCAGTGTGTGTCTAATAAGCAGAGTTCAGTCATGTACAGGGAGGCAAACTCCTGGAGAATCACATTCACAAATAACACAACAAAACAACATGGGCAAGAAAGCCTACGTGCAGGAAAATGTCCTCCAGAAGCGATAGACCAATTGTGAAAGTACATATTTTCCACAAGGGGCAAACACAGTCTTTTTTGAAGGCATGTATAATTCTAGACAAGACCATGTGTTTTATTATAACCAACTTTACAAGTCACATGGATGATCGTTCAGGATGGATGGGCATTCACCACTCCGCTCTTTGATGGAAGGTGCTGAGACATTTTTGGTGGTAGCTTAGCTACATCGCTCCTTAACTCCTTCAGAAGTTTTAGACGAAGCCCATTTCAACTTTGTGATTTATGGCCACTTAATTTCTCATATTTTTTCAATCAGGTTTTTGTTTTGATTTTTCTGACAGTTCTTCACCTTCCTTCTCTGTACAAAGCAACTCCAGGGTAGATAATTCTTCATCGTCCTGTGGACAGGCCCAGGCACAACGCTCCCATTTAGGCCTCTGCATTCCTTGCAGTGTCTTAGGATTGCTGCATTCTTGACACGGCCCGATAGCGCACGTCACTCGCCCGTGGATTTTGATACGCATATCACAGGGATTGTTTCATTGTACTGCTGGAAGTTGAACCTCTTAGAAAAGTCCCTAAGTATCAGTATTAGAGTTTTTGATGACTTCTACCCCACCCTTCCCAACCCCAGCACCTCACCTTCAACTTACAGAACTTTCCTCACGGTGTGTGTTTAGGGCTCTGTGCTGCTTGTATGGATTTTAATTTCCTACCTTTTCCCTTTGGGATCTTCTTGGTTAAACTTGGAATTGTCGTTTTTCATAACCCTCTTTGAAAACGTCAAGCTGATTGTTAACTTATCAGCTTTACCTTTACTCTTGGACGAGTGAGGCCGGCAACAAAGGACAGCCCAACCCTCTCTGAGAACCTACATTTGGCGTTTCGGGAAAAGAAGTTAACTTACCCAACTGCTGGACAAACTTTATGATAAATTTTAACAGCATATGTTCCCATTAATGTTAACGCTCTCTCTTATAGTGTGCCCCTGGTATCAAAATAACCAGAATAATAGCTTTCCCCATCAACCAACCGGCTCTCTCTGGCTTCCAGGGTGTCCCCTGTTCTTCACAACATGCCTTGTCAGCAACGCAAAGCGCATGGCCTGCACTTCAGTGTGATGAATCAGTCACAATGAAACGGGTTTTCTATTACCGTGTGCCAATCACTCCGTGGCCATCTACCAACACTCGTGTGTAGTAACCTAGTTTATCCCTCTTTATATAAATAAAACAATGCGTCTCTCTCACTTTTCTAACCACTTCGATATAGCACCTAGTGTCACCAAACCAAACTGAGTGGCAGCGAGCTTATTCTTACACCTTCCAGACTGAATAAATGTAACTAAATAGTTTTGTTTTACCGCAGACTCTCTTTTACAAGAAACCGTGGAGCAACCACCACATTCCGAGTATAACTGAAAAAGTGCAAATCTTCCCGCAAAATCTTAAAGCAACTTAGTAAAAAAGAAACATGCACCCAGCGCATGACTTGCTGTTACTAGGGAAATGTTCTCAGGACTCGATCTCAGAGCACCGTTTATACTGCAGTCACCCGTTGCTCGCACATGGGCCACAGACTGGTGGTCGCTTGCAGGTCTCACTATCGCTATTTCCCAAGAGCCCGCAGTCGGACACACCCGGCTCTGTTTCCACTTGGTATATTTATACCCAAGTTCAGATTCTGGGGTACGTGACCCTTGGAGGGATCACACACTTCTAAAAAGTAAACAGGATTTAGATGAAGGCTGTGGGCTTGGAGCAGATCTCGTCTTCACAGGGAATGCAGGCTCCTAAACACCCGGATCTCAGACTTCCGCCCTTCAGAACTAGGAGAAGGTATTTCTGCTGTCTAAGCCCCTCGTTTGTGATACTTTGTTACGGTCCCCCCAGCAATTAATGCAACAAAATTACAGTGAAACAATGTCCAATAATGGAATCAGGCAAATGCATGGGTGACAAGAGAGAACAGAGACTCAAAATGTTATTTGGAGGATTATTGTGTTTAAATTGAGGTGTGATGTTTCCATAACTGTTACACAACTGTCTCACTAGCTCCTCAACTCTCCGTACCTGTGTTCATAATGCTTGACCACACTATTCCCATGATATGTCTTCAGACCTGTCTCTCCCCAGAGCCTGAGCCATGAGAGGTCCAGGGCCACTTCTTCGTCTCAGAGTCCTGCATTTGTACACGACACATAGTCCATGTTCAGAAGATGTCATCAAAGAATAAGACTGGTTTTAGTGGCAAGTTTTAATAACCAGATTATTCCATCAAGTAAGGTTTTCATCCAGATTAGTGACTGGTTCCCAACAGAGACCCGTGAGCCCATTCAGCAGGCTGGCTCTGAGCGTATCTTTTCTCAACTTCATAACTTTAGAGGAAATATATTGCCTTTTAAAGAGAACCTTAGAGAATAAAACATGATAAAGTGGGCTAGAAAGAAAGAGTGAGCAGACAGAAAACAGTCCCTGGCCTGTGAACTAGATTTCTATTTGTAGATTCTTATTTGTTGTCTGCTTCTCAAAATCTGATCTGAGAAGAACGTATGAAAATATTGCCGTGTGTAAACCTCGACTCTAGACACAGATCGCCTTGCCTGGCCGGGGTAGACGCGAGCAAGCTGGAACGTTCAGCTTAATGTGAACCAGACTCAGCAGGACTCGGCACCGCAGCCTGCCAGGTATCCCAGCCTTTCGGATCGTCTGCTGTCTTTTGATGATCTGCCTATAAATTCTTTCAGGTTTGAGCCTGAGCCCGGGTTTCTCCTCCTCTTCCTGCATTTGACCTCCACCGAGGCTCATCTCCATCGTGCCGTCTGAAACGAGCGCCGGGTTTAATCTCACCTTCCTTTCCCCGCGTCTGCTCCCCTCTGTGACCTGGATCGTGGCGTTTGCAAGCACAGACTGGTAATTCAACTCCTGTTTGTAATAGATAATTCAGTTTTATTTTCTGACTCTGGGTCTTAACCCACCAACAAATATCCAGGACAGAGCATTTCCCCACCAGTGGGGAGGCACAGATTCCTAATCCCCAGCCCAGATGCTCATGAAGAGGCCCCACTTCTCAGCTGGGAGGGTGCGTTCCCCAGAGAACTGCGCTGTGAATGTCCACTGCTATCAGCAGGTTCTGTGTATCAAACCCATGGGAAGAAAGAAGACATTTACAAACAATATTCTCAACCTCATCAGTTTATAACATGTTGGCTATATTCGTGCAGTGTCTGCAGTTTGTATGGAAATAATTTCTTACAGAGTCTTAGTGATTTTCAGCATTTTCCCTAAGAATTATTTTTTTAAAGTGTATGGTTTTTTTTTTTTTTGGTCATTGTTTCCATTACATCAAAAATATGACACAAGTACAATGGAAATTGATAAATATTTGATATGCTCATTTTGGAGATGAAAATTCAAAGGCCTTCAGGTTAAATGCACTTCACAGTTGTGTTTTGTTGGGCTAATAAATTATTTTACAATCTTACCAGTCATTGAGATACAAAGGCAGTGTATTTTCTTCTTTGTCTCTCTGCACCCAAAACACAAAGAACGATCCAAGTAACTAAGAAGCAACAGTAAAGCGCTGCCCGATTGGGTCTACATCCTCTTACCCCAGTGCCTGGGGAGCTGTCTTAGTCCCCACTACTCCCTCTCACTCCAACCAAGCTGACTTCCCTCATCACAGAAAACTGTTGGCTCCCATATGAATTTAGGCAGCCCTAGAAGCCTGCTCTGTTGATGCTGTATGCAGGTTATTTTATGCCCTAAAGTCTACGTTACCCTAAAATCATTTTCAGAGGGGACTGTGATTATTATCATCTATAATTTCCACATGAGCTGACCTGTGTAGTACACATATCCCAGCCCTGGCCTTCCTTCAATTGCAGACCCTGTTGATAGGGGTATTTTAGCCAATAAGGAAAACCATCAATTACATTGTATTACTCGGTACTGAAAATGCTCTGATCATTTTAAGGGTATTAATTACAAAGGAAGGCAGGTTGAGAATCCTCTGATAGAAGTAAGGCCATGAGGCTTTATACGAACACCCAGGTATCTGAGACCTACACACTCCCATGAAACCATCAGTGTAAGATGTTTCAGATCGGATCCTCTCCATGTTCTGGATTTGCTTTCCAGTTTTCCCTCTGAGTTCTGTGTTTGTGGACAAAGCTCTGTCTCTGCAGCCCTCAAGTTCTTATTTGGTCCCTTTATCTCGAGTCCTACTGAGTTCCTTTAAATACTCCAGTAAGACTTCACAGAATTTTGAAGATTCTAATTCTAATTAGCACATTGGAAATTATGGCCCCAACTCAAATATTTTCCATAGAATAATTTTGTAAAAAGAATCTAAAATTGCTGAATCGATGTTTTGTAGGTAGAATGTTGACTTATTTGTAAAAACAATAACTGTCAATGTTCATCAAAATATACCATTTCACTTGGAATTGCACTTACTCCATTCCAACTACCCAAGGCTCTAAACGTATTAAATTGCAACATAGCCTGCTGATGCCTCCCCACTTTCTGCGCTATCTTAAACACAGGCTCCCCTCCTGCAGAGTCAGAAAAGTCTGACAGGAAGAACCATCTCCATCAGGATGGGCAATCTGCCTCTGCCCCGTGGCCGACTGGATTACGCCCTCACACCACGATAAACTAGGGATCTGGGCTCCTCTTAGAGCACTCTCCCGCCGCCATTTTGCAACCCCCAGCCAGTCATGAGCCTTGTACCCTTACCTGTCTCTGTCTGCCTTGGTCTCTTCCTTAATGATCATGGGCCAAGCCTTGTCCCTCCAACTCTGCCATGTGTCTTCAGAATTGCTATTTCTGCAACTTGTTCTTGATGGTTCTTTCTCACTTGTAAAAATGCTGTAAACATTGTCCTTTCTCTGCGGTGTGAAATACTCACACATGGTGAGTAGAGGCCCAGAAGTGGGGGGGTGGCGAACCGAGGTTTCGACTGGTGTTCTGAAATTGCTTCCCGGGGAGTCCTGGGCAATAGTTGAGTGTATCTGAAAGACAGCTACTTAAAAATGTTACTTTGAGGAAAACATTACATGCTTTTAGACTTTACCACAAAAGACAAAGCTAGAACCTACCAATGGATGTGTTAGGGATATGTATTCGTACAGAAGTGTACTGAAAAATCCTCACTAAAGGAGCCTCAAAATGTAATTTAATGTTTTATGAAAAACAATTTCTCAATACCACCCAACTGTATTAAAAGAGGAAAAAACAGCAACAAATACAGGAGGAAATGCAAGTATCCAGCAGGAAAGAGAGGACATTTTATGAAGAATTGGCAGATTTTTCACTGTAAGCTTCTTAGATTTTCTGGTTTGAGTTGAATTGAATTGGCTTAAATTAAATTATCATTCAAGTACTTTTGTACTTGAATTTCAGGGCTATTTTATTTATAGATAAAAAGTTCAGTTTACTGCATGTTAGATTTCTTTATCTAATTAGCATATACTATAAAATTGATCTTTTGAACTTTATTTGTATTTAACTCAATATTGTGTTCGGATGAATAAAGCAATATTATGTTTAACTTCTTTGTGTGTGACTTGAGAAAATTTAAATGCATTTTTGAAGGCATCTGCTCAGTCGCACATGCACATACACTATCTTTTGTTGTAATTCCAGCTAAGCATCTATGGTCCCCATATGCTTTCAAGTAAATAGATCACTTATGAAAAAAAGAAACAACTAATACCGAAGTTTCTTGAAAGATTCAGATATCATTGTAAAGGAGCTTTATTTTAAATAACACTTACTGTAATCTGCATCATTTTTTGTTCTTGAGTTTTTTTTTCAGTTCCTCTGTTGCATTAACTCTGAACATGAGGAGATACACTGCCACAAACCCTGACGACCTTTTCACCAATGTGAACACCCATCGATGGCACTAAGTTGAGACCACCAACTGATTTCCTATGTGCCATCAAGCAAGATCACGTGTTAACAATTTTCTGCCTCTTATAATCTGGTTTGGATTCGAAATAGTAAAATAGAGGTGAAAGGTCTGATTAAAACAAAACAAAACAAAACAAAAAAAGCAACCAAAAAAAACTCCCCTAAACCAAACAATCTTTTGAATTTTCGGAATATAAGTTAGATTATTGAATTTAATGGAATTATCAACATGTTCACCTTTGTTACAAAATAACACTCCCCTGTTCAGGTTGGGATCATTATTTCAGTGTTTACCCAAGTGTTTACAGGAAAGACTGAGAAGAACCGACCAGTATGTCTCAGGTGCCTTATCATTCAATTTAGGAATGAAGCTGTATTTTAAAATTTAATAAAAATACTACTTCTCTAAGAGTAAATAAAAATGTAGTCACACTGTCTTGGAGTTTATATATAACAGTCGATCCCACTGCAGCATTCATTTTCTGATCAAAATTTTTATTTTGGGCAATAGTATTAAATAGTTGCATATTTGACTATTGCAATTTTAAGCCCATATAAAGTCAGTCCAGACTGAATAATTCTTTATTTTAAACCTTCTTACATGAATACATTTTGAACTCATTTTTTTAAAGTAAAGATCAGTTTATGACTCTTACAAGTTTTATGTCACTCACTATTTTTATGAAACAACTGATTTCGTGAAGATGAATGGCTCCACCTAATTTTACTGCCTTATTCATTCTCAGTCTCATTCTCTTTTTTGTATGTTCCTTCCTTTTGACATTTCAAAATTTATTTGTTGAAGACTTGTGAAAAATTTAGGTAAAATATGAAGGAAATATGATGTAAAAGTGACAAAGATGAGTGATAAAATAGAGGATATGTAACATTTCTTTTTTACAGGTAATATCAAACATAGTGATTCATTAAGAAAGTATACATTTCAAAACAGTGAAAAACAAGCTTTTGGATTTTTGACAGTTAAATTAGTGAGTATGACTGAAATTTGAGTATATTTTCAAGATATTTGTATTGGTCATAAGACACAAAATTCACTAGAGAAGATACGCTTACACACTTGGCATCGGTGGGCCAGACTGTAGCTGAGGGCAGAGAACTTGGCTAGTAGGCACCAGGACTTGGGCTATTCCATCACTCCATAAAAATACCATGCACTGGAGTACAACTTTCTATTTTAGTAATAAAAATATTATAATAAACTGCAATCCATTCCAATCACTCTCCTCTCCCACCAAGGTGACGTTTATAGACTTTGTAGCCTTTAAGTCCTTGTGTTTTTGTTTTCTCTTCAGAATAGCTTTGGATTCCTTTTCCTTAAGGGACTAAAGATTCTTTAGCCTTGCAGTGTCATACAACTCAGACCACCTCATCTGTCCAAAGCAGAACAACTGAGGAAAGATCTAAAATTCAATCAGCTGAAGAATGATTTTGACTATCTGAACTTGAAGGAAAGCGAAATCCCTCCCGTGTTCACCATTCTGCTCCCTCCCTGTTTAGTCTCTGCCCTGCCCCAGCTGCTCCATACACCATGTTTCCGGAACCTGCAAGGAAAGCACAAGGCCTGCACACACAGAAAGGGGTCGGGCATGACGAGCGCGGCAACAGAAGTCTGACTAGCTCTGCAGGGAAGAGATCTTTACGACAGCCGTCATTTTCCCTTCCTTATTCTTTCAGTGATGCCTGGCTTGTCAATATGGCCAACTGCACAAGGTTTTCCACTCTGCCAAGTGACTTCTGCTTTACAGGAAAAATTAAGTGCCATTAAAAGAAAGTCCACAACAGTTGGTGCTTAAGCAACGTAGAAATGTAGATCCCACTGGTTCTTTTGCGAGCAGGGTAGACCTGCTCTCGGGCCCCATGTTATCGGGGACACCGGCTCACTCTTCCCGGCTGGCTAGTGAGTGCCAACAAATGGTTTCTAGATTGTTTTTCAGATTTGATGAAGGCACCTCCTGACTATTCCAGGAGGCGTTTCCCTTCATGTCCCCTCAGCCAGCACCGTGCTGGTCGGCAAAGGGAAACTCTTCTGAGTTTCCTGCAGCACAGCCAGCCTCCGCGCGTTAATTGGGACAAAAAAGAGAAGAAATAGTAAAGACAACTAGTTCTTTATTCAAGCGTGAACATGTAAACACGAGAGAGGGAAAGTAAAATTTAGGGCAGAGCAAGCAGCACTGTGCTTAACCTGTATGTGCTTCAGTTTGGGAAATTAAATCTCTCTCACACACACAGACTCACACACAAGAACCTCAGAGGTAGCTGTTCTTAACACACACTCCAATGTAAAGCACGATTTGAGAATTACACAAATAAGCAAACAAATAAATAAACACAACCCCCTTGGTCTCACCGGGCATTTCTACTCGGGGATGACTTTGTTTCTTGCTCCTGGTCGCTCTCCCTCCTGACGCTCAGGTTCCTAATCAGTAATCTACCACACACTTTCATACTTTCATCAAGTTGAATCTTCCGGTCCTCAGTTAAAGAAGAGTATTTGGAACATTTTATATTATCCTAGAATTCTTCCTAAACAGTTGGCTTCACTGTTGCAAATGCAAATGTGTTCTAAACTTCCCGTTGGTGAGTGTTAGTATCAATATTTGATTGAACGCATTCCTATAAGAGATCTCTTTCCCATCAAAGACAAATTTTACCTTTAAATTTATTTACAAGAAACCACTAATGTGGCTTTACAGAATTCAGTAACTGGGCATCCTTTTTCCCGTCTGATCCAGTGTTTTGAGAAGTTTAAGTCAGGTAATTTTTAGTATCTGAGGAAAATGCCACAGAATAAGGAGACACTGTGAGTCCCGGAAGGGGGCAGGACAGGAGTGTGGGCGCGGTCCGGGGCGAGGGCCAGGACGGGGCAGGGGAGGCCGGTGGAGCAGACTGTTCCGTCAGAGGGAAAGTCTCCCTGCGCACAGGCTCTGAGATTGAAGAGAGGTAAGATTTAAAACAACAGCATTAGCTGTATCATAGCGCCCGCAATCCAGAGGTTTCATCCTTCCACCGAGCATGCTACAAAGCACAGAACGAGAGAGAGATGACATGCTGCAGCCGTGGCCACCAGCTGAAGAGCTCATTTAAAAAGACTGAACTTCATGAAGCAAATTTTCTGTATTTTGAGGTGGGGCACTGAGGATTGGACTGAGGGGTGCTCTAGCACTGAGTTACATCCCCAGCCCCAGCACTTTTTAAATTTTATTATTTTTTCTTTAATTTTGAGATGGAGTCTCCCAGTGTTGCTGAGGCTGGCCTCAGAACTGATCCTTCCGTCTCAGCCTCCCGGGAAATTGGAGTGTTTCTCACGATGGCCTGCTCTGTGCAGCACACTCTTAACTTTGCACGTGGAACTGAAATTCAAGAAAAGGAGGATGACTCGATAAATCCGCTCAATTGTCCTTTGCTTGTGTGATAGGAATTGATACTTCGAGATAAAATGGAAACGAGACTTTGGTGTGTGCTCTTTGCTGTGTTTTGGGGGAACCAAGACCCCTAACTTCTTCCATGATGAGGAAAATTACTCTCAGCCTGCGGTAACAGACTTATAAATAAAATAAAATTTCAGTGTGTGTGTGAAAGGCAATGAGACACATTCGCTGCAGTGGGGAGGCCGGGGAGGGGCCTCATCGTCCCTGCACACCTGGGAGCCTGGCCGTGACTGAGCGTCATCCATCAACACAAGGTTGCTGCTGCTTCCAGACTGAGTACAGGAAGTGTGCTAGAATTAGGAATGAACAGCAGAGAAATGTCTAGAGAAACATTTAGGTGGGAAACTGTTTGCTTAACGATCAAGACTTGGAGAAGGGGCAAACCTCTGCCTTCTGGAACTTTTTAACAGGAGCTGCACTCTGAGACCACGCCACAGAGGAGGGAAACACTGCGGAGAGGAGATGGGAGGTGAAGCAGCAGGGAGCCACCAGCGCCTGCTCCATCTACGCCAGAGTTAGTCGCTTGGTGTGAGTGGATGGGCCGGGGACCGAGGGCACAAGGGCACAGGAGCTCGTTTCCGCGCCCGACTTCTGTGACTTGTTGTCTGGGTTGTTAGGAAGGCACATAGTTGGTTCCTAACCCCCGAAGCATGCGGCTTTGTACTAACAGGTTTTAGAGCTGCCACTTCCTCAGATGTCTCCCTTGATATTTTCTCAATGACGTTAATTATGATTTCACATGAGACCAGGAAATAATAGGTCAAAATTACATTTTCATGTTAAAAAAAAAATGCAGCAACAGTTACATATAGAAATCTGAGGATCAGGGAAGATGACACACTTTGAGAAGTCATCAACATGTGGGTGGGGCGAGATCACAAACGTGGATGGAATAACGCAGGGTATAAAGAGCAATACTGCACGATGCAAAACAGGAATTCAGAGGACTCAATCCGCAAACACAACTACAAAAATCCAGAGACAAAAGGATAATGAAAAATCACGTAACGGAATAAAACAATCAGTCATGTGAGTCTGCAATTCCTGGATAGTAAGTCAGCAATGCCAGAATTATATTGAGGTCACGCACCTTTGATTATTTTAACACACGATGCTACTTAGCCATTCCGAGTAAAGTCCAAGGAGTCTCAACACTATTTTCTGTTTTTAACAGTACTTGAGTACTCTGGCACATGAACATATTTTAATTATTAAGTATTAAAAACCATTATGTATATTTTTACCTAAAATTTTATTTTCCACTGTGTTTGTAAGGAAACTTTTGGTAACAAGTGCCAAAAAGATCAAGAATTACAAGAATGTTCTGGCTTCAAAACTAGAAGCCTGAGAGCCGCGCAGGCCCAGCTGCCTTCGGGAAGTCCAGCAGCATCTTAAAATCCGCTGTGCGCTCGCTCTTTCTTCATTCTTCTCTCTGCTCAGTGTTGCTCTCTGAAGGCTCCTTGCTCCTGGAGTTTGTCTCCTTGCCATCGTCAGATACGGTGAGGCTCTGACATCCAGCATGGTTGGAGGGAAGTGCAGAGCATCCCTTCCTTTAGATGGATATCGGGCTTTCTGAAGTCAGAGCCGTGGGTGGTTCCTTCAGGAGCACCCCGAAGCTGAGAAAGTGAAGCCGGGTCACTCAGACGCCTCCAGGTGGGGGAGGGAGCTGCCTTGCTTAGAGGAGAAAGATGTCGAGAAGATGGAAACAACACATACTGAGCCACTGAAGCAAGAATCGATAAAAGATGTTGGAACTTATCAAACCTTTTTTTAAAATTAATATAAGGAAGTATAATATCCTTTTGTTCCTTACTGTTGTTTAGAATAGTTCATAGTGCAAATAAATATAATTAACTACTACTATAATGTTTCTTCACCAGACAGGCGTAGTGTCAAAGACTTCTGATGAAGGACTTGAATTGCTCTGTTTTGAATTTGGTAACTACTTGTTTAATTTATGCTGTCAGAAGTACTATAAATTCATCTTGAATAATTGTATGTGTTTTTTTTTTCCTTCCTTTTTCTGGATGCCCTGGAATGTCACCAGGGACTATCTGTTCTCCACAAATGGCTAGTTTTTCTTAAATTATACATTTGGATTGAAAGATGTGGAAATAGCATAAAATACCAGGAAATCCACCAGGAAGGAAAGCCAAAAATAACACACCTGAAAAGGTAAAAAGTGTAACTATTATGCCTGGTGGCACACCAGGTTAGAACACAAATAATCACAATTTCTACTGACAATTTCTAGAATATTTTATATAAGCATATGAAAGCAATGATAATTCTTTCTTTAAAAAGGAGTCTCCCATTTTATGATTTAAGAAAATATTCAAGCATTTTATATAAAATGCTTTATTGTTGCTTTCATTCATCATCAATGGAGAGGGAAGTAACCATCTCAAGGACTATGTAATAAAGAGTGAGGAGTCACATACAAGAAAAAGGAACCAAGAAGGACTGCTAAGCCTTCAGCTGACACATTGGGCACATGTTGCTGCCACCTGCTGCAATAGGGAAGTGACATAAATGGGGAGGAGAAATGTCCACTTCGGATGTGGTTGGACAGTGGAAGAATGAATCAGACCATAAGATATAGAAGTCTGGATTAAGAATGAGGTTATACTAGAGATATGTATTTGTAGGTCAAAAATATCCATAAAACGCAGCCATCAGGCTGAGTGAGATTCTACAGGGAGGGAGAAAAGAGAGAGAAGAAAGTGTTGATGATAACCTTGAAGCTCGTGACAGTCCAGAGATGCGCAGGATGATGGGAGTCAGTTAAGGCAAAGATGGGTTGGGTAACAAAGTAGGAGTTCTCGAAGCAGGACCAATTGGAAAACACATTGCTGAGAAGTCAAAATAGACAAGGACTTGGAATTTGGCAATATGCTGATTATCAGTAACTCAATGAGACAACTATCAGTGGAACTGTTAAAATAAAGAATGAAAAATGGAGAAGTATTACTCCCTTCAAAGAGTGTTTCCATTTAGAGAGCAGAATACTAGGATGGTAACTGAGAAATTCAGATTCCAAAAGCTTTGACCACGGGATTGTACGATGACAGGAACGATGTAAAGAGTGAAAATAGATTATGCAGGAGACACAAGACGAAGGCTTTCGAGAACAAAGCCTGGAGTACTCCGTGGACAGGATTTAGCAAAGCTGCAGAGCGGTCAGCCTTCCCCATTACTCACAGCAACAGGAGGAAGACCTGATGTGTACGGACAGACACAAGTGGTTTCGTACATTTTCTTTTTTTTTATCGGTGATATAATAAGCAAGCACATTAGTGAGACTGAAGAGTGGAGAACTTTGCTGACAATTTGAAGAGAGAAAAGGGTGTGAAGGAGTCCAGAGACTGGATGGGTAAATCTGGGGCCCTCGAGGGGTTACACTATCAGAGACCTGTGCAGGAAAGATGAGTGCGAAATGTGTGATATTTTAAAACAAGGAATATAAGGCCTGCTACTGATTCTATCAGTAACCAGCTGAGAAATACTTGCAGTTTCAATTCAGGGAGTTAGGCTCAGGTTTATTTAATAGTGTGTTTTTGGTAGATGGTTTTGCAAGCTATTGTAGCTTATATCAGAATAGTGAGAATTTATGTAACAAGGCACTCTTGTAATTTCATCAGAGTACTGATCACAGTGATTCACTAATCAAAAGGGAATAAATATTATCAGTATAAATGCAGATTTTTTTTAATGTAGCAAAATAATATGGTGAAATGAAAGAATAATAACTATGTAGGTAGAATGATATTTGTTTTCACCAATACATAAGGAAATTCATGCTATAAAATTATAACATGTCATTGCATACCCTCAAGTACGGGCAGAATAAAATGCCATGTCAAGTCGACAGGGCCTTGGTGAACACTCATTTCCTGCTAGCAGAAATATAAATATGTATAATCACTTCAGACTTTACTTTCATAATAGCGGTCTAATTTTGGCACTATGATCAATTTAACTTTGGCAAGTTAAATTGAAAGTGCTCGAATCCTATAATACAGAAATCTGACCTCCAGGAATGTACCTTAGAGAAATCCCTGGCACCTTTATCAGGTGTACACAGGTAAGTACAAAAAGGAAAAATTGAACACCTACTGGTAGGTTACAGCTGATGCACAGCTGGGCGACTATAGCCATATCATCACAGTGTACTGCACAGATCAAAAGGCTAGAGGCAAGGACTTTGAATGTTTTCACCATAAAGAAATGATAAATACTTAAAGACATGTGCTCAAACTCTTTTAAACTTCATAGCATGAATGCATAATACCACACGGTGCCCCATGCATATGTATAGTTTTACGTTTTAAAGTATCAGTTAAATTTAACAATTTGAGAATTGCAATATTGCTTTAAGTTAGAAGAAGCAGGAACAATTAGCGTGAATGATGAGCTGTGTGAGTCGGTTTGGAGCACAATGAGAAGAATGCCCCACATCTGCCTGCTGAAGAAGTTGGCTTGTGTCTCCGATGGCGGCACCACGACCAGGTTTCCATCTTGTGATCGTCTCGTTTGTCTGAGAGGTGAGATTGGAAGTGGAAATAGCTTGGAGGAAGGAAGAGGGATTTGAGGTGTGAGAAAGAACAAAAACATAGTGGGCCCTTCAGAAAAGGGAATAAAGGAATCTAACTAGGGAAATCTAGTATTCCTAAGCCAAATTACATTACTACAGCTTTCATCATTTCGGCACCGATAATTATTTCAGTTAAAATGAGTGAAATTTATTTATTACTACAAGGCTATGCCAGTAGAATAGAACGTTTCAATGTTTCTAGGGGTGATTAGCTTGAATAAGAAACAGGTAGAGGTTGAGAGGTGCTATGTCTTAGATCTAAAATGAACCCAAAAGCCTCACACTAGGAATAAATGCAACAGAGGAACTGAAAAAAAAAAAAAATCACGAACAAAAAATGACGCAGATTATAGTAAGCGTTATTTAAAATAAAGCTCCTTTGCAATGATATCTGAATCTTTCAAGAAACTTCGGTATTAGTAGTTTGTTTGCTTTGATAAATGATCTATTTACTTGAAAGCATATCTGCTCTTATATTCGTCAGGGAACAAATGGCGGCCGTAGACGCTTAGCTGATGGGATCACGGGAGTGCTGTGTCTGGAGGACGGTCGGATGTGCGCAGGGAGGTGAGGCCTGGCTGGAGGGCCGTGCGCTGGGGTGGGACTTGGGTGGGTGCTGTCCTTCCCAGCCCCTCGCCTCTCTCTGCCTCCCAGCTCTGTGAAGGGATCTCCTGTGCCGCACCCTTCTGCCATGATGCTCCCGCCTTGGGAGCCAGTGGAATATGGACTCCAAACCTTGAACCCCATTCAATCCCTCCGCTTTTAAAATGTGGGTGCCGGATACATGACAGTGGGGTGTGGTCAGGGACGAGGAGGCGAACTTTCTCACAGCCTTGAAGATGTTGGTGGAAATAAAATCAGAGAGAGCTGGCGCAGTACTCAGGGTCATCCCAGCTGAGCTCAGAGAAGCCTTTCACCACAGCACCCGAGTTAACTGAATAACCTTGGAAAAATAGTTCCCATAATTTATACCCATGTCAAAAGAGCTCTTCATTCAGCAGAATTCTCGCACATTGAAAAGTAACCATAATGACCTGGTTAAAAAACCTGACATGTTACAGCTCCCGGAGTGTGGACTTTTCAAGTAAGAGTGAAGATGTTTCTTCAAAACCCAAGTTTTTGCGCGGTTCCTGCCATTATAAGAGGAACTTCATAAAATCTCTGGAGTGCCGTGTCGGGGTATTCACATTTTCAAAAGCAACTGTAAGTTTTTTAGAGCTATAAATAACAGTATTTTACGTAACGGTTTATCCAAGTATATAATGTACGGTATATTTCCTGAGATAAAAGATATTATATTGCTTAGAAGTGATTATTTAGAGTAGCATGAATTCTTAGCTCTATAAGGTTTACTTTCTTTATGACCTAATACACACATATATGGTAAAAATATTCAAGATGTTGCTACTCGGGGATTTTATTTCTTAGTGAATGGACAAGAGCGACATGGGTGCGGCAGAGTGGCACGGTCCTCAGTTTCCAATAGTGCTTTAAGGACAAGGTCTGTTCTTTTACATAATCTTGAAAAAATGAACTGAAATAGAGACTCTGTTTCATATTTGGCATCAATTTATTTTATAAGCTATTAATAGTGCTTCAAACACTCATCCCCGTATCTCTCAGTTTAATCGACTCAAGTGATCCAGAAAAAAATGTGGCTTTATTTCCACAGTCCTTATTTGGAAAGATAACTTTGAGATAAAAATGTCAACTGAAAGCATTCAACCACAATAATTTTACTTAATAGCATCGTTCAGGCAATATGAATCCACAGCACAGTTGTCTTCTAGGCTAATTTGATCATTTTCACAAAATTACCCTGTTTTTAAGGACGATTTATCTCAGAGAAGTTTGGGTTGCAAGATACTGAGGCTCCCTGCTCTTTGGATTGATTTATTACATATTTCAGGTTGAAGATGTATGTTCTATAAAAAAATAAGATAATCTTTGCACTTAAAATTTATCTCTTGAAAACTTACAGACTGAGTGACACACCAGTTGTTCTCAGAATTATGCAGGGTTTAGATTTTCTGTTGCTTACCCAAATGCCAGTTTTCATAGAGAAGGTGCCAGAGGGCAGTTATGTGAAAGGTAACTCCACAAAAGGACAGACAACAGGTAAGGCGTTCAAATCCCCAGCCTATCTGGACTCTTTCTGTGCTGTACAGCGTTTTAGGCACTAGCCATAAGTGAACATTACAAGTTATGAAAATTCAACTAAGCACCTTAATGGCCGTAGCCCTGTTTGTGCCATGGGGCTTGTGGATACCTTTGGCAAGTACAGCTGCAGTCTTTCCGTTACTACGAAAGGGTGCATGTGGTTAATAGGGAGTGAGTGGCTTGCCAATTAGAATACCTGGGGCTGAGGCTGGAGCATCTGCGTTCGGTGCGAGGCAGCCCCGCTTAGCTCATTACTGTTGCCCCTCTGCGTCAGGCGGGCCAGGGCTGGCTGCTCTGAGACCTTACAGTGGCACTGAGGAACTAGCAGAAGAAGGTCACAGAAACTGGCAGGTCTTCCCCTCACTCTTCCTGCCCTGAAGCAGGCCACAAAACCCAGCTGACTTTTCTCCAATAATAGTTCACATACCACATTCAAGGGGGGGTCCTTTCAATACCGAATGAATGAAGTGTTTTAGCCTCTGAAGACATGGACACAGAAAAGAATCCAGCAGGCCTGGCTGACGCCTTCCAGTTTATTACCATTGCGGCATCCAGTCATGTTTCTCTGCAGCCCTCCACGACTTGGCCCAGAATATACAGGGCTTTCTCTGTGTCTTCGCCTTTTCATTCCTGAAGGCCCTCGTGTCGAAGAAAAGTTACACGCATGTTTTTCTTTTGTAATCTATCTTCTCTTACTGGGGTCTGAGCCATGAATTTAGGAATGGGTGAGAAAAAATAGACTTTTTATCCCCTACACATCAGCCATTGGTTTGTTTGATGAAGGCCAAGCGGGGCAGATCTTTAGGCTGCCTTTGGTTGAGTATTTCCTACACTATATTGAAATAACGGCTTACCTCAGAGTTCAGCCTCTGGATAGAAATCCAACAAAATCCTCAAGCTGATGTAGGAGAACAGCACCCTGTGAGTGGTGAGCAGCTACGTGGACCCGACCTTGATGTTTGATGCCGATTTTTCTCCTGCATGAGCTCTTACCAAGAGGAACCTGGCTGCTTTCACCCTCATGGGATGCAGTGCTGATTCCGTTCTTAGACATGATTTTCATTCACTAAATGGAGTTTTCCATCTTCTTTCTTGGTAGTCTAGGTTGTTTGTGGATTGGTCTTGGAGTAGTAATTTTAATTTCCTGGAGGGATAAAAACAACAGCCCAGATTAATCACCTACCCCTTGTAACCCCAATACTGGGGAAGTGTTGGGGGTAGCAGAAACCCAGGTTCAAGTGGGCCCCATTCCAGATGGGCCCAGCCCATGTGACAACCTGTGGCTAATGAATCCCAGGACGGTATGCGTTTTCCATATGTCTCCTGGCTTTTATGGGCTGGGGGCAAGATCGAAACCTATAAAGGAAGGAAGAGACATTCCCAAAGGGAGTCATAAACAAGGAGTTCCGTGTGCGTGGAGGTGAAACATATCTGCCTTTATGTATGGGAATGGAAATGCGAAGTTTTTATGAGGTTTGTATAGGATATGAATTGCCCGACAAGCCTTGTATCAATAGAGATTAAGTTCTGAAGTGAGATAGAGATCCAATTAGGAGTCTATGTGTCATTTTGTAACTAAAATAGAATTTCTTTGAGAAGCCCCTTAAGCCTGTCAGCTAAGCCAGCTGGTTGAGGCCGGCGGCACAGACCGAGGTGCCAACGAAGGCTTTCCTGAGAGCCGGGCTCTGTGTCTTCTGAGAAGTGGGATGGGTGTGTGTCTCAGTTACTATGGTTGGGTTTGGAAGGCTGAAGGTCAAAAGGATGGTCCCAGTGAAGGCTCGTATTGTAACCTTGGTATCTACAGAGGCAAGATGTTCTAGGACTCTTTTCCCTGAAAGGCTCTCAGGCACTGCAGTGAGCGTGTGAGAACACTCAGACGGGGCGATTGTTCACCGGAGAATTCAGTGACTACCTGAAATCTGGTCAACGTGCTGCAACTTGGGCTCCACCGTGACCACGGACCCCACTGATGACCCTGCCACGGCGGCCAGGCCAGCTGCTCAGACTGCGAATGTTCATCCCCACTCACACGGCTGGTCCTGCCTCCTCCACGGGAGCCGAGGAGCTGGCATCCGGCGCCGGGATGTCTGGCTACCGGCTGCAGACCGACGCGAGCGCTCTCCTTCCTGCACCGGTGCTTCCCCAGGCAGCCGGCGCAGGCCTGCCGAGCACGGCACAGAGCGCGATGGGAAGGATGCTCTGCAGGGCCGCGGGATCGGGGTCTGGGAGAGTTCTGCTTCCACACGGTCCCGGCACGTGGCCAGCAATCACCACGGCGAGGGGAAGGGCTGAGAGAGGCGGGCTGCTGTAGTGCGGGCAACTTACCGCAGCCAAGATGGTTCAAGACTCTGAGAGGCGTGAGTGAAGGAGTCTTCAGGGAACTAATGGATTGCCGATTCATTTTAATTTAGACAGACTCTAAAGCAGTGTTTGGAAGGATTTGGAAGGATTTGTAAAAAGCAGCACCAGTGAGATGAAGTAAAATTTGTAACTGAAAAATTTGTTACCATTCAAAACTCCAAAAGACAAAAAAAAAAAAAAAATCAGCCTTATATGTCCTTAATGAATGCATCAAATACCAAATGAATCTACTCCGAGGAGCGTATCCTGCCTGTGCACCTGGCAAAGTGGGGTGCAGGTGAGGTCTTGTCTGGAAATGGTGCTTCGCGGCAGAGTGTGAACTGTCCAGGTGTCCCACGTGTGGGGGGAAAAAGGTGCACTGGATTCCCTCAGAGGCCCAGAGGCCCAGCAGGCTGCCACTGTGAGGCTTGTGGAAGAGACACTAAGTAGAATATGCTGGTCTGGTCACATCTTTAATAACAGCACATTTATCAGTTGCTGGTTGTACCTTGAGTAATTTCAACAACATTGAGTACCTTCAATAACATTGCGTATCAATGCCCTTCATGCAGGGGACACAGGAATCCATTCTGAGATTCATTTTTTGTCCAAATGCAGGAGAAGGCAAAGCTGTCAAAGAGAATATGGATCTAGTCTTCTACAATAAGTTCTGATTCTTGAAGGCCCTGTTTTAGCTAACACTGGGACATACTGACTAATTTAGCTAGGCATCCATGGGCCTCATTTGTCATGTCAGTTTGTAAGTGCCAAAGACTTAATTTATTAATCATGTTGTCTGAGGATAAATGTCTACCATGGGACACTCAGGACACCGAGTACTATGGCTATGGGAAATTTAGGCAAATCTGCAATTAAGGTGAGTCATAGCTACTTTCCTCTCCCTTTTTAAAAACGAGTGTTCAGTGTAACCAGCTAGGCTTGTGTGCTTGATAATATCCACCCGCCCAGTTGGGAACATTGCTGGACGAGATAAGACCTGGAAAGCTGCAGAGAGATGGTGAGAAGAGTGTAAAAGTGTGGACGCAGATGATGGCTCTTAAACGCTGAACAAATAGAAGAGAGAACACATGGACACTTTATTTAGGAGACCCAATTCATAGGAGTTTGCAAGTATGTATTAATTAGGAGGAGGGTGGGTGTTTGGAAAATGACGGTTTAGCCTACAGTCTGGAAGGGACTTCGTGGGTGCTACAGACACCAGGGTGGAAACACCAAGCTGCCACCTCAAATGCAAACTGTAGTTCACGGAACTCCATCCTGGACAGGGAGATGGTGTGAGTGGCTAGACAGAACTGCGGGTCAGCCAAACAAAACAATGAGTGCAGCAAGAGAACCAAGACTGTCTTTTAGGAAAAAAAAAAATATGAAGGAGAAAGCCAAATAAGCAGGAGACAGGATAATCAGGGACTCAGTCAGGAAAGGGATCACGCCATGTGTGAGGGAGTCATGGCCGAAGAAGCGAGGCTGGGCGCAGGGGTAAAGGAGAGAGAGAAAACAAGACATTAATGCTGCAGCTGTAAGTGATGCTGGGCCTGTCCTTCACATGCCCTAGAAGAAGAAAGGAATTGCACTGAATTTCTTTGTGACATCAAGCACTGATGCCAAAATGCATACTAATCTTGGGGGAAGCCACTTACATCTGTTTCCTTTACAACATCAAAACAGAATGTTTTGATGAGAAGATAGCACCGGTGGGCGGAGAGGTTGTGCTCGAGATGCAGGCAAGGTACACAGTGGTATTTTTGTGAGACGATATGGGAGGGCGGAAATGTGAGGACCAGGGTGGGACACTTCCTGGAAGTCCTCTGCTCCGGCTCCAGGAAACAAGGAATTGTCCCAGCGGAGGAGAAGCAAACAGCAGGGCTGAGACAGGCACAAGTCAGGGGCAGGAATCCTGCAGACTCACCACAGTCACGCTGGTCTACGGATATCTTCGGTGTGTTGACTAGGAACTTACTTTAAGTATGATTCTGCCTTGAGTTTATAAACCAAAATGTGTCTAGTCTTTGGATTTCACAGTGTTTTCAGTACAATGTGTGACAATTGCTCTGGGAAATTTCTTGGAGTTCATTTGGGAAACAATATTTATTTATTTTACTTCTGTCTATTTTGTACTCTTCTGCCTAGGGGTACGTTTCTGGGTTGCAAGAAACAATAGAGAAGACTTTCTGACCACCTAGAAATGTTTAGAAAGGCACTTAAATAAGACACATGAATGTGTACAGATATGTAAAGAGTTATGCTCTGCAGCTATGTGTCTATTAAATACAGTGTGATCTCAATGATGCATAGTTAATGAGGAAAGAATAACATTGCTTTTAGCATGACAAAATGCTATGACCTATGTGTGTACACACACATAGATGTGTATATACACAACAAATATACAGACACATGCTGATACAGGGGAGGCCGCGTTGGAATCCCCAGAAAGCCTGAAAGTGTTTTTGAACGCCTATAAACTTCAGGTTTACTGCTGGGGTTTTGACCATCGTGTCTTCTGTTAAGAATGATGCATGGGATAAGAAATATGTAATGAGAGCTCACTTTTTCCAAAACATTAAGAACCTTTTCAGTTAACTTACTTGTTTGTAAAATCAGAGTGGAATGGGAGTCGTTTCCATGTGCGAGGTTTCAGATCCCCTAAGCCTGCCGCTCCCTCGACTCTGGTTTCACTGCCGCTGGCCTGGACACTTCTCCGTGACACGCTCATGTAACTACGATCTGACCTGATTTCTAGACAGTAACAAACATCATGGAGAATCAAGGCTAAAAAATCATTTCTACGTGTATTTAAACAAATTGCTTCTCCCTCTTTCTTCTGGTCATGGCTCTGCTCACTCTTCAGGTAGCTGTAAAATCAAATGCTTTGAATTGAAGCAAAACGCGCTTATTATGAGAACCTTCCTACCAACTTTACCCAAATGAACACTAGTCATGTTGCATGGATTGAAAATGAGGTTGAATTTATAAGCTCTTAGGAAAATTAAAATATTTTGTTCGGCAATTAAAATTAAGCACTTAATTGATGATTAGGTAAGAGAAACAGGCAGACATCTAAAGCCTCTTTGAGAACTATCAGTACAAGTTGTACATGGAAAAATGAATGTTTGTAATTGTCATTCTTCTTTTTTTTAAAGAATAACTAATAGGAATGTTATTGGTTTTACATATATTTTAATGATGCGTTCTATCTTTTCCTTCATTGTTCTTTACTCCTGTTAACTAAGGACTTCACCTTTGATTGCATTTTCAATCTTTTCACAAGCAGTTTCTATTTTTGTTAAAGCATCAGAAGATAATTCGACTGGCCACGTAGACTCCTGGCCTTTCCTTTAACAAAACGTGCTAGTCAGAGAAGCTCAATGCAAAACAGACCTTGCTAGATTCCTGCAATAAACATTTACAGTTCCGAGTATCTTCTCTAAACAAGACCGCTGAATGGTAGGAATAAAAGATAAACAAGATATTTTTCAAAGGCCAAGTGGGCAAAATGGCAGAGGGAATTTGTTTCAAGGGGCTCATCATTTTCTTTCCTTTTTAAATAAAATCCACTCATCTCCAACACAGCCGATGTGTGGGCACTACACCTGAGATGGGCCCACGAGTTTTCCTTTGCTAGAAACTTGAGACAAGTGGGTACAATATACACATCTGAGACCCTTGCTCATCTCCACTCATCACTGTTGAGTGCCCATTTTGTATGTGTCATGTATCGTGTGCAACGGAAGTTTGTTTTTCACAGTTGCGGAAGCTGAAATTCCCAAGTCACAGCACCAGCCCAGCCAAATTAGTGACTACAGACCTTCGACTCCTCCCTGCACGCTCCCTACATCCCACAGCGATGGGGCCGCCAGGGCCTCGCGTGGACAACTTTCATTGAAGCACTGGCCCCGACATGAGGGTCTGACCCCCATGAGCTAATCGTCCCCTGCTCTCACCTCCTAATATCTTCATCTGGAGGGTGAGGATGTCAGTGTACATCTTTGGAAGGTCCAAAATTAACACTGTAGAACTCGTTCTCATTCTTGCCCAAGTTCTATGAGATTGCTACTTTCATTTAACAGCAAAAACAAAGAAATAAAGGGGAAAAAGGAGAAAGAAACAATAACAAGAGAAAAATCCAAACCACAGCGATTACATACTTCTAAAGATTGTAAATAACAACAAAGTTACATTGACCAACTTTTATTAAGCCCCTGAATCTTCTGAGATCTATTTAGAGTTATTAATATTACATAATTTAATCATATAGACAAATGGATTAGACACGACTACTATTAACCCTGTTGTACAGATAAGGAAACCAAGGTAGAGATAGTGCAAGTTGCTTGCCCATGAGGCTGCCTACTGTAACCTGGAAGAGTTGGGAACTGATCTCTGTGAAAATTTCTAGAACAGTTTTGAGCTCAAAATGCAAGACAGATTGAACTGATCTCTTCTCAGTAATGGAGAAAGAGGACGTGGAGCTCTTGGGAAAAACCTGATGAGAAGAGACCACTGATGGAGGAGCAGGCGGGAAGAGGCTACAGGTTGCAGCAAAAGAGAAAGGGCCGAGACAGACATCCCCAGTGGAGAAGCTTAAACATATTTTCCATAATAGAAATCTCACACAGATTGTACATTTCTTTCGCAGTGTTATTTGACCCACCCCTGGCACTTGGGCCTCATCCACCGGATGGATGACCTTTCTGTGTGGACAAGGTCATGTATCTTTCGGTACGTTTAGGGTGACAATAAAGAAGTAGGATTTCAAGCCGGGTCAGCCAGAGCCATGAGAATTTTACCGGCCGCCTTACCCTATATCCCCTTCTAAAAAGTCCTTAGAAACCACGAGGACAACTTCAGCTTCTTCACGTCTCATGAGTGAGAAATCTGATGTAACGTTTCCTGGATGTGAAGAAGTAGGATTATATGGGGGTCTCAGTAACATCAAGCTGCCTTTTTGCTTGAATTCTTTGTTGGGTTCTGTTATTCTAAAGGAGACGAGCCTACTCTGCTCACAAACTTGAGCCATCACCTGGAACTGTAAAACGTGTTAGCTCTGATTCCAGCCAGACGACAAGACGTGCAGGGGAACCAAGTGGAGTTCGTGTCATATCAGGACAGTGTGAAGCTTGCTGCCATAGGTGTATGTGCACAACGCCATGGAGACACCACCACGTCATTTTGAAATGTAATCCTCAGGAAATGTGGTCATGGGAAAGGAGACCTGTGATTGAATCTGGGTTGGTAATTATTAGAGCAGCCAACCGACAGGTGTAAAAGCAAAGAGATGTGAAAGAACTTAAAATTCTTAAGAGACTACAAAAGATCTGATGCAGACTTTACCCCAGCTAGGTTTCTGACTCTCTGGAAAACAGGTTAGAAAGGATTTTATATAACTTAAATAAAGCCTATTCTGTAGGCAAATGGAAACAACAGAAATATGGGAATAGTGTGAAACCATGTGCAGAAAATCCACTTTGGTGACCATGTGCAGTATCAGTTGTCTTGGGTCATGAACAACACGGAGCAGCGGTGGCGAGCCTGTGGCACGTGTGCTGCGGCCGGCTGTTTGTATCATTGAAAGCTCTAAAAGGTTCACCATCACTGCTATAGGGTAGGGAGAGACGTTAGTAATCCTTGCAGAAGGAGGGGTGAGTTTAGGGCAAAATTAATAAAATGTAGTGGGTGTTGTTAATGGAATACGTTGGTCTGGGTGTAACTGGTGAATGGTGGAATAGAGAGGAAGGCTGGATAGAACACCCAGGAGCCAGAATAACAATAGAGAGCCAGAAATTACTGATGCAGGGGCCAAAGCTCAGAATTATGAAGAGGAAGTGCTGCAAATGATTGAGGTAGAGTCTGGAAAGTGTCAAATGCATTTAACAATCAATTGATGAAGTTGACAAATGACTTTTTAGTCCTGACGGGACCCGTGGGATAAGATGGTACTTCAGAAGCCTGGTCTGTATATCTTGGCTTTTAATGGCCAATGGGAAAGACAAATAATAAATCAACAAATAAGATTGTAATTAAAATAGTAGGAGTTGGTCTCTTCAGGGTAGTATGAGTGCTTAGAAATGAAAGGCAGGAGAGGTGGCCGCGGAGGAAATCATGTTTGAAGAGTAGAAAGTGTGGTCACAACTCCAGAGAGCAACAGGCTTGGCCTGTTGTCAGGAACATGAAAGAGTCCACAGAGTTGTATAGAGGAAGTCAGAGGACGAAGCAGGACCAAGTCATAATTATTTTAAGATTAGAGAGAAGCAATCTTATGACATTTCACTAAGAATTAAGAAAAGAATGGTTATATTAAGGCACAAGTCTGTTAAAACTCAGATTATGGAATCAATCAGGGAAAATGGGTTCATTTTCCTAAACACACCAGCAATAAGATAATGACACTCTGAGCGTGTGTTTTCCATCTCTTTCAGCATCTCGGTTCTTCCTCTGTGCAGAATTATGCGCGGCATGGGACTCCGGCTGCCCACCTGCCTTAAGGCAGGAGCGAGCTGGGGGAGCCTAGAGCCCTGGGGGGACCTGACAGAGGGAGCTGGCACCGGGCACAACGGGGCGGGAAGGTGCAGAGCGCCTCGGTGAGCGCTGGGTCGGAGGACGCAGCAGGAGACTGTGCTGCGAGGCCCAAGACCAGCCCCCAGAGGCACATGGGGAGCCAGGGAGGGAGCTCGCCCTGAGGATTTGGCTCTCATAGACTGGGAGCTGCCCAGAGGGCACCCTGTCAGGGAAATTAGGACAATTAACAAAACCGGAAAGAAAATCAGCTTTGTCCATATAAACACAAACAAGCAACCTCCTACACTAGAAATAATAATAAAAAAACAAAAATTACTTTGTTAAAGAATCAGGCTCTCAGGGGGCTGAGGACTTAGCTCAGTGGTTACAGTGCTTGCCTTGCAAGCACAAGGCCCTGAGTTCGATCCCCGCACCAGGAAAAAAAAAAATGAGTCAGGTGCTCTGGGTAATATGCATTTAATAGTGTCCAGCTGTTAGCCCTGTCCTACCACAACTTCCCACCTGCTGGGAGAAAGTTTTTATTGCTTTTAATTAAAAATCTTATCTTTTCATCCCTGTTTCTGAAATAAACATGCCATCAGATGACAACTCATTTTTTGAGAATTTACAACATTCATAAATGGGTATGCTTTGATCTGGCAAGTCCCCTATCTCTTGTAAAATCTCACATTCATTTTTATTAAGCACCCTTGTGACATGGCTTTTTATTAGTGTTGTGAAATAAAAATCTGGGTATCATTCAGGTCCAAGGTCATTGCTGGAAGGGAGGTAAAGCGCAGTACTTAACAAGGTTATGAAAATTATAAGAGGGATTACCAGTATCAAGGGATACTAGTAAGGCTTCTATGATTGCACAGTTCAGAGTTTCCCTGCCTGATGATCTAGCATTATCTCAGTTTCCTGCTTTTTTTTTTCTTTTCCTGAGAGTGTACCCTAAAAATGACCATTCTGAATACTAGCTGACTATACTGTCATTGAAAAAGCACTCATTTTTCTCTGATATAAACTTTAATTGATTATATCCTTAGGAAAAATCCAATCTTTTATCCATTGAAAGAACTTTGTGGAAATTGGCTGAGTTAGTCTTCATGTTGTAGATGAGGTCAGCTCTGATACTTGTGTGTATCACATTTACACTGGAGGCTGGGAAGGATTTCTTGCTGTTTCTAGGTGAGCACAGCTAGGTGATGGAGAAGAGAGAGGAAGGAAAAGATAGAAAATCTGGAAATGTCAGGCTGAGGGGAAAAGGTAGTAATCTGCCTTTCCTGTCTAACTAGAAGAAACGCGACGCTGCGAGGGAAATTCTGGGAGCCATAAAGAGCACAGCTACCTGTTGGTGTACTTTGTTTAAGACATCTTGAAAGTTTTCTCTGTCATCCAAACAATAAAAATTTCTGCAGCAATTCAGAGTTAAATTTCAATGCACAGATTAAAACACACCCAAAGATCATCCAGGATGAACAAGGACTTGTAAATTGTGTGCTAATAACTGCAACTTTCTTGTTATATTTGTTGTATTAATGAAATGTACCACCAGGTAAAGCAATGTATGATGCATGAATATTCATTGTATTTAGAAAAGAAAATCCCAAAGAGAGGCAACATTCTCCTTTATTCTCCCTTATTTACATTGAATAAACAAATAAGGGTGAATATTTTCGGATAGACTTGTGCAAAAGATGAACAAATAAAAACCTGCCAGAGACTAGAATTTGCTAGGACTGCCATCTTGCCTAAAATCCATTTTGTGTTCCTATAACCACTCCTTTAGAATGATTTAGTTATAATTTGTATTGAAATATTATACTCATTCCTGATGGCACTTGACTTGAAGGACTTTTAAACTCTTTTTATATAACTCCTTTTTTCTTTCATATTAAAAAAAATTCTGGATCTCAAATTAAGTTAATATTGTAAATAAAAACCAACCAAAATACACGCTGTAAAATCTATCTCACTCTATGATTATTGTTGATATGTAGCTGGGAATGTTCCAATGATTAGAGACTAAAGGCCAAAGTTTAATTCGTGGTTGCAATGCCATGATTTGCATAGAGTTTAATTACCCAGAGCACAGGTTCTTCTGTAAATATGCTGTGCATATGAAATGTATTACAGGCTGAGTGGCTGTCAGGCCTCCTTCCCGATGGGCTGGGACCAGTAATGCAGTCCATCAACTCGCCATCACACCATTACTGCTCAGCAGGGTTCCCTGGGGACCCACTTTGCTCACTTTGAACATATTGCTTTAATAAGTAACGTTACTTCAGAAAACGTGCGTTATCTCGGCCTGGGGAGAAGCACTTAGAGACCTGACGGTGCTTTCTCTGGTAAGTCATTTTGGAGATCACAGAGTAAAACGTCTATTTGGCCTCATTAACATAAAAACATCCAGCACAGCTTTTCACAAATTAAGCAAATTTGATATAATGCTGAATGATATCTGTCTAAATCCTTCCATTTCTAGGAGTCCAGATGTGTTTTTATGTTGCTTGATTTACTTTTTGATTAGTTGTTAGAACTTAAGACATCTGTGGCCATTGTGTAGTGGGGAGTATTTAGCGGCATTACTCATTGCCGTGCGTCTGTCAGTGCCTAATCATGTGTCTAATGGGAAAGCAGCTCCCCGGGTAGACTTTTCTACACAGATGTGTAACGGCAGACTGCTGATGGTGGAGTTCTTTAACAACAACATTGAGGAAAAGCAGCTTCTTAGTATTTGGATCTAGGTAGAAAAGAAAATGCTAAATCTGTGCAAAAAATAGTTCAGCAAGTTTCACAATTTTCTCTCTTTATTGTAGCAGCTATAATGATGAGTGTTCTCTTTAACAGTACTGTATGCTTAATAAACTTAAGTTCTCTATTGTTTCTGACACTTAAGAAGATAAGTCATAGTATGTTCAGTGTCTAATAACAATTCGGGGCGGAGCTGATGCCGACTGTTCACTAATTAGAAATTATCTATCATCTATCTATCAGAATCATCATCTATCTCTACTAGCCTCTGTCTTCCTTCAGCTGTCCTGGATAAACACTTCCTTATTACTGGCTTGTCATTCAGTTTTTATACAGTGCATGCCTATTAATGGCATTCAGATTGTTTCCTGCCAACAGACTTCATTCTCTTCAGCCACTGATAAGAAAATCTGTAAAAGATGAAAAGATTCAGGGTGCACAACCAGCAACCTGGTTCCAGAAATCAACAAAGATTTAAGTTCAAAATAGTTTCAGTATGTATTGACAGGAGAGTTTATTTACTTATGTAGAACTCAAGTGTCTTCCAGAGTGTTTTATGTTTCTGTGGGCCCGGATGTTGTTTGCGGCGGTGCCTGTCTGGAGCAAGAGCTGGAAGCGTCCGCTCCGGCTACCGTCTGCCTTCAGCGAGACGCAGGTGGAGGGCCATGACCCTGAGGTGGGCCGAATGCTGAGCGAATGAGTGAAAGTCAGGATGCTGCTGCTAAACTCCTTTTAAATTAGGCACAAGGAAACTGTCATTATTCTAAATGAACTAGAAGAATATGCTCAGGTCAAAGATGGAAGTGGGAGGAAAAAGAGCGCAGGAACTCAGCCCTTGAGCACAAGTCTTTGCACCTGAGTGATGTTCAGGTTCTGGCTTCATCAAACCTCACTGTGAGATTGACAGTAACTTACGTGGCTGGTCTGTGCCCCTGCTTCTCCACGAAATGTGGAAATGAAGTGACTGTTACTAATAGAGGTAAGCAAAGACATGAGATAGACAATGTTTTCAACATGGAATTTACACATGCTATGTGCTTGATCAAATTCAGTTTCTAGTATGCTGTTGGCATATCTGAGAATTGTGTGCAGTTATTATTTGCAACGAAAAGTCCCTGTGAAGGAAACAAAGGAGATATTTAGTTCTCACTGGAAGAAAACCTCAGCATCGGTTGTACTCAAGCCATCGTGGGTTCCGTAACTTTTTAGCGAAGAAAGCGGATTCCGCCCCAGAGCGCGGTCTGTTCTGGCTGGTGGCGGGCCTCCCCGGTGCGTCCTGCGGAACGCGGCAGGGCCTCGCGGAGGGCGTCCTCTGGGCGGGCGGGGAAGCTAGCCGGGAACGCGCAGGGGAAAGAGCGGCATTCGTTTCTGGAGGTCACGTTTAAACTAGAGAGCGGAGATGTCTCCTTCATCTTCGTTTCACACAGCAGTGAGCAGGAAAAGCAGAGACATGATTTGGGGCACGCGCCTGTGAGAGTCTCAGCCCCTCGAGCAGGCTTCCTTGGTGAGCTCGCCGCCGGCCTGCACAGCGCCTGGACCGGGCTGTGTCACGCACTCTAGTCTCCGAAGGGGCTGACACACGTAGCTGCTTTGTGTAACTGCTGTTACAGTTTTGCATTTTTTGGCTAGAGAGTGTACCACTCCCAGCGGGTCGCTGATGATTTGTTTTCCAGGAAGGTCAGAATCGATATTGGGTGGACAATAGGCAGTCCTCTTGGTACAGTAGAGTAAATAATAATCAGCAGTGTCAATTAGGTAAAAAATAAGTTTCATAAAATGGGAAATCACAGGAAGAGGGCAAATATATCTCTGAGATAACATGTTTCAATTCTAGTAAGAAGCAAATGAACTCCAGGAAGCAGTTAAAAACATCATCAGAACTTAATCAGGGTACAGTAACTGAAGTTCTTCTTCTACAGCTGCGGTGGCCCTAATATGGTCAACCTGAGCCAGAACGCCCAGCCGGACTGAGTTGGTGTGATGCTGGGCGTACGAGAGCCACCTGAGGGTTGTTGCTGACGCAACATAAGGCAGAGTGGGAGCCGTAGCTAGTTGGCGGGCTGTTTCCCAGGAGAAGCTCTGCTGTGGCTGGTTCTTACAAAAGGAATTTGGCTGTCTTTGTGGAGGAAGGAGCTCGGGGCCCTGCCGTCGTCGAGGATGGCTGCTGTTGCTTCGGAGGAGCTCTGGTTGTCATCTCTGCTGCGAGCATCGTTTCCTGGCTCCAGCCATCATGTGCAGACACAGAGGTATGTGGGACAGTGCTGTGGGCTCCCAGCCCTCGATTGGATCTTTTGGGTCTCCAGTGCCTAGGTGGACATTCGGCACCTTCTGGATTTGGCTTCTAGGTGAATATTGTAAATGTCCCCTATTAAATCTGCTCTCTTATGACCATTGGCTCTGAAAATCTAACTAACACAACAGCACTTTACAAAAAATGGTTAAAGGAATACATGTCAGATCAAAAAATCCATGAAAGCTGAAATTGGAAAGAAATAATATATTCACAACCTTAACACATGGAGATAACCAAAGTTAAAATACTTTGCATGCACCCATTTGGAGTGTTTTGTGTTTATAACACAGACACAATTCATAGATATAGTTATTCACTAATTAGCCTGTTTCCCCAATTTATATAAAAAACATTTCCACATTATCATTTTTCTTCATTGTTTTAATGATACAGAACATACAATTTGAAGCGAGTAGAAGATACAATGTCCCTTTATAGGAACATGAGTTTGTTAATTATAATGCTATATGAGAAAGAAGATTATTAATTAAATGACTTAGTAAGTTCATAGGACAAGAATCAAGAAGAATTTTCATTTAAAAAGTAATAGATTGTGTATAGTTTTAGTTTTGTATGATAGTATTTATGAGCTCTGGACTTTCAAGGCAGGCACATAGATGCAGACACACATCCAATACATACATTCACCTAGTAAAAGAAGGCACAACAAGTTACCCGTGCTCAATTTTTCTTATATTCTCTCATGCAGTGTACTCTGCCAGTTGAACACTGCTCCAGCTGCTTAAGTCCAGTTCAACTCCACCACTATTATTTAGAACCTCAAGACCTTGGGTTATGCTCTATGCTATTTTCCGACCTAGAAAATGGAGCTGGTTGTCCCTTATCCAGCTGGATGCTTTGAGGACATAATAAGATAAAAGGTGAATTTGAAACACGGCCTGACAGCATGCATGCTCTTTTGCTCATGTGTTAGAAGTGACAAGACCTATTACTTCTACCTCTGTAGCCTCAATTAAATCTATTTCAAATTCTGCTCTCATTGCAGCTAATTATGTTCAGATTGGTGGTGATTTAGATCTAATGTGTCCCCCAACTCTCATGTGTTCAGAGATGGAACTTTCTGAGCGTGACTGGATCATGAGGCGCTGTACTCATCAGTGGGATCACGTGTTGATGATTTCACAGCTGTGGGTGCTGTTAGGAGGCAGGGCTCAGGTGGAAGAGTTGGGTCACTGGGGGGGACCTGAAAAAGTGTACTCTTGTCCAGGCTGCTCCCTTCTTTCTTTGTTTGCTGGTTGCCATGTGCTGGCAGGTTCCTCAGGCACACCCTTCCACCATGCTACTTCCTCCTTAGACCCGACCAACCATGGCCAACCTCTGAAACCTTGAGCCAAAATACACCCTCCTTCCCATTTTGTGTGTTGGCTGTCTCCCCCCAGTGACAGGAAACTTGATGAACCTAACATTTGTATTATCTCTCATTCTAACCAGAGTCATAACCTCCAGTGTCTGCTTTTTCAGAGCAATCGGATTAATTTTCTTCCAGCAAAGCTCTGATACACTTTTCTGCTGCTTGAAGTCCATGGGAATCCTCCCTCGGCAATCAGCCGGCTGCCACTTGGCAAGGAGAGTTCTCTGCAACCTGGTCTAACTTGGTCTGATACTACAGCTTTTCACTTCACGTGCTCTAGATAAAGATGGAATCTTTTCTCTGAATTTCCTTTGGTTGCATATTCTTTTCATCAGAATTCTTTATATTTTCACATTTTTAAAATTTATCTGCTGACCAAGATTGCTCTAAAAATGCATTTGCTCCATGAAGTTTTTTTTTAAAAAAAATCCTCCAGTAATAATACCTGTCCCTAAAATTCTTTAGTGAATTATTTTTACCTCTTATATAAGTCATCGTTTTACTTTTGTATGTAAGTTGTGTCATCCATTTATGACTTCCATTTTGACAATGAAAGATTCTTTTACAGTGTGATTATGCATTTTTAACTTTTTTCTTGTTTCTAAGGCATCAGTAGTTTACATATACTGCATACTCAGTAAAACTGGACTGGTCCAATATATAGAAATTAAATTTTCAAGTACTGCATATTTTGAAATCACAAGAGTGTTAAAGAGAAAACTGTTGAAGGCATGGTGCTATTACTTCAGAATCTAACACTCACTTCTATGATTTTGTGGGTGTCTTCAATCATTTTTAAGAAATGGATAGACTCATGGAATTTAACAGCTAATTAGTGATATTAGGGCTCACTTACTCCAATTTACTCTTGCAGGTTTTGAAGCTGCTAAGGTTCAGAAATATTAAGGAGCTTGCATACACAACATTTTTGTCGGCAAAGTGCACCCTGTAGCAGTAATCTGGTTTTCCTACATCAACTCTAATGGACTTTCCACTAGATGTCAATCTTATTTTTCTGTGTGGTCCAATTCAGAGTTGAGTGTTCAAAAAAATTATTTTTTTAGATTACTGAATTTTTTTTAACATTGAGGACTATTTTTCATATCATAATTTTAAGTATGCAGCACAATGATATTTTTAGTAAATTTATTGAATTATGTATCTATCGTCACAGTTGACTTTGCACTTCATATAAATAGAATCATCCAATATGTGGTCTCTTATCACTTACTCATGTCACTTACAATAGTGGTTTGGAGTTTCATCCATGTTATAGAATTTATTGGAAGCTTCTTTCTTTTTAATAGTGATGAATTTTGTATGGCTATAGAACATTTTTTCTAGTTCTTCACAAACTGATAAATACTTGGGCTATTATGAATATAGCATCTATGAACATTGATGTGGATGTCTTTTGTGTGGATATATGTTCTCTTTTCCCTTGTGGCAATATCTAGGAGTATAGTATAAGAGATTATTTGGTAAATTCGTGTTTAACTTGTAAGAAGCTTTTCTCTCTTTAAAATGTGGCTATACAGTTCTACCCTCCCATCATCAATAGGTGGCTGACCCTCAACATTTGATATCTGTTTTTTTTTTTATTATAGACATAGTAGTGCGTATGAAATAACTCATTGTGATTTGATTTTTAAAACAAGCTCTGGAAAGTTTTATTAAAGAAAGATGTTGCATGGATTCCTTTTCACCAGTCTGTTCTGGCACACTTCTAGTGATAGCAAAATCACCTGGAACAAGGATACCCAGTGTGCAGACTCTAATATTAATTTTCCACATGCTGTGCCCAATTCAATATTCTTGCTATGGCGGAGAGGGACCCCATTTTCATCCCACATGTCATATTACTCTGTTTCAAATTTCCTCAGAGCTGAGTTTTGGCAAACATGCCCGATTTTGCTTGGTCTCTTTTTATCGTCTGCCGGGTCTGCTTGTACTCCAGCATGCACACTCTGCTTTTCACAGAATGGAGCCTGGAGTTGATCACTTTGATTTTCTTTGTGGCCACCAGCTTTCCGCCGTAGATGTGGGAGGACCCCCAAGCAGGAGCAGCCACTGAAATACCAGGGAGCAAGATCTCACTGCGATTTTAACTTGCATTTTTCTAATGATTGATGTTGAACCTTTTTTATATGCTTATCAGTCATTTACATATTTTTTGGTTTCACTGCTTATATCTTTGTATATCTACACATATGTGTATCTATTCATCTCAATACACTCTCCTATCTTTTCCTCTAAAAAGACTTTGCTTTACCTCTTACATGTAGGCCTCTGACCAATTTTGGATCAAGGTTTGCTTGTAGTATGAGGCAAGCATCAAAGTTAATTTTTCCCCCGTTAGATCTCTAATTGTTGAAAAGACAGTTCATTTTTTTCCTTGAACTGCTTTGGCATTTCTGTGTAAAACAATAGACTATAAATGGTAGGGTTTATTTCCAGACTCTCCTTTCAATTATATTGATCTATTTGTGTTCCCTTTTTATAGTTTTTGTTTTTATTACTACAGGTTTGCTGTACATAATGACTACATTCATCATGGGAATTTGGTACACACACATAACACATCTTGTATGTTTTTCCTTCTGCCCTATGTATGCTACTCCTGACTTCTTTTGTTAAATGTACCCCTGAACATTTTATTCATTTTGATAATATTGGAATGGAATTTTGTTCTTTATTTCTGGATTGGTCATTACTCATATACTGAAATGCATTCTGCGAAATTACTGTAGTTATTTATTGGGTCTAATAGATGTCGAGGGGATGTCGCGGAGTTTTTTTCTATATGCAGGGTCATGCTGTACCACAGAAAGGCAGACGTGTGGTTTTTCTCTAGTCCATGTGGCTCTCATTTCTTTATCATGCCTCGCTCCACTCTCTGGAACTGCAGAGAGAGTGCTGAATAGAAGTGGTGGCAGTGGACATCCCCGTATCCAGGTTCTTCTTGATCTGGATATTAGGGACAGTATAAGCTGTAAGACTTTTTTTTTTTTTAAATGTGGCTTTTATCTGGTTGAATTCAGCAAGAGTTTTTGTCATAAATTGGTGTTGGTCTCTTTTAATGCCTTTTCCTATCTACTGAGATGATTACTTGAATTTTTGTCTTTTAATTTAAATTATGGCATATTACTTGATTATTGTGTGTTAATTCAAGCTTGTATTTCTGGTATGTCCTAGGGAAGTGATGGCGAACCTTTTAGAGCTTTCAATAACAGACAGACTACTGTGGCACACGTGCCGTAGGTCCACCATGACTGCCCTGTGTGCTCACAGTGAACATATTTTCATATTAGCAGATTATGTTTGCTAACACTTTGTTGCACTAAGAGCTCTTAGTGACACAGAAGAAGAGCCTACGCTACCGATCCAGAAGGACAGAATACTGTCCTTTCCTGACTCCTCATATAACAGTCAGTAGCCCCTTCTTTTACACTATTGCATTTATGGTTACACTTACGCATCTATGGTTGTGTTGTTCTCTCTCTCTCTCCCCATCTCTCAGAATTATGTACTTTTTGTGGGCAGAGATTGTATTTATCAACATAAGTATGCCAGGCAAACGCATTCTAGTGACTCCAACCCAGAATTCAGCAAATGCCTAATGAACTATTGAATATGAAATAAAGGATGATGAGTGAAATTAAAGAATGACCAAATGAATTCTTTATTTAAAAGTATCTAAAGAGTTTGTTAGTTCCTTACCAGCTTTACTCTTAACATTTCTAGAGACAGATACTAAGAGACGTGCCATTGTTCTGAAGTAGTTCTCTATGATACTTTTTATTTTGCAAATAGATTTTAATCTCTTGAGTGGCGGAAACATAACCAATACTGTTGTATACTTCCTGTAGACCATGGCTCTTTGCTACCATGTATTTGATTGTTTTATTCCCTTTTCTCTGCCTAATACACATAGAGCTGCATGAAACAATTAATTATCAATTGTTAAATATTATTGGTTTTAAATATTTCCTTATATTTGGCATTCCTGGAAACATCACAGCTGGTTACAGAAATAGGCTGAAAATCCCAGAATCAGGCCCTGAAATAATCACTGTTGGCAGAGACACTTAAATTCAGATCTTGATTGCAAAGTGTTCCCTATCTCTATTCATCAGTGAGAAAGTTTTAAGTAAAAGAAAAAACAAGCTAATAATTGCCAAAATATTATGTGTCTTATTTCTGTTTTTCAGTTAACTCAGTTGTTAAAAATATGGTAGCTATTTCTGATCCAAAAGTGCTTTATTTCAGCCAGGAAAAAAATGTTGCTTTTCAAAGATATTTATCACTTTTATTAGAAAAACAAGTCAGATCATGTCCTGCAGAGCAGGGTCAGTAATGTTGAGGCCGTACACGGTTGGTGGAAACCTTTATTCTCACTCAGACACGTTTAAGTGTCTAGAGTAAAACATACACTTTAAAAAAAAAAAACCTAATTTATTTTTGTATCCTAAATTTCCAGAACACTGCATAGAGGACTACACACACATGCACACACACACACACACACACACACACACAGACACACACACACACACACAGGTCCGTACATATATATGTACTTTATCTACATATGTCCATATCTTTCTGGAATGTGGGCTGCTTGGAGATGTTTGGTGTGCAAAACAAATGAAGTCCTTCAAGAATTTCAGTCTTTTAATCACTAAATATTTTATATTTTTCTATATTATGAAATTATACTTGTGAGATCAGCTCCATAACAACCCCAGTCATTGTGTTTATGACTGCTGTTTTATCACTCTGGTAGGCACAAACAGTAATTAGAACAATTGCTACATTTATTACATTCAGTCTCTTGAGACTTAGACTACATTCTCCAAAAATCTAATGAGAAACTGAACATGCCATATTCTTTTTATAACTGTCAGAAATTTTTCTGTTAAGTAATGTAGATTATTTTAGGAGATTCTCTATTCATCTGTTTCATAAACAAGTAGATGGCCAAAGTTGATAAATTAGTGAATAAGGATCGGGACTTTGAAAGCTGTAATCTAACACATATTTTGAGGGAGCAATAAATGACCCACAATCTTAGGACTCCCAGGTGACAGTGTGTGTTAAAGGGTGGAAATCGGCTGTTACTGGGTTGGGCTGACTCTTCACTGAGAGACTGAGATGCTACTTCTGAGTCCTCCCAGGGCAGCTGCTTCACTCTGACGTTTTTGTCTTTTTCTCTCTCTTTGAGTAAGAAATGTTTGACTGAGTTCTTAAAAGCTTTAGTGAATCAGAAGAGGTCAGAAAACATTTGCAACTTGTAAAAGTCTCCTGACTCAAATCAAGGGACGCTGGGTCACATGCCACCCACTCCACTGCTGTTCGTTCAGACAGATTCCATGGGATAGGATTCGGTCTTCAAGCACAATGAGTCCTCCCAAAAAATCTGTCTGAACGGCGACACTGGAATCCTCAAACGACAGCAGCAGTGGTAATCAAGAGAAAACATAGTAGATCAAACAAATGACATGTTTGCAGGAATTTTTTTCTTAATCATAAAAAGACTCGTAAAGATATAAAACTTTGAATTAATTGAATGGTCAGAGTTCAAAGAAATTTTCCAGCACAATGAAAATTATGAAATTACAGAATTTCTTATATTCCACGAAGCAGTCAGCCCTGCGGAAAACTCTGTAACGTGCTAGTATTTTTTCTAGGAGTTAATACACACACATGCTTTTTGCTCCAGTGGTGAACTCATGAATCGCGTCCCTAGAGATCCTTCCGGTTCTTAGCTTGCTGAGCAGGCCTGCTCTGTCTCTGAACAGACATCCAGCCCCCAGGTCGGTCCCCGCACGCGTCAGAACCTCTAACTCCAAACCAGGGAAACGGCGGATGAGTTCTCCACAATCCAAGGACCGGGGCCTGCGCTGAGCCTCATCGCGAGAGTCAGTGTAGAACGTGACTCTGGGCTTAAAGCGCCTGGTCCATGCGCATCTGAAGCTGGGGTCTTCAGAAATGAGGTAGTTAAGATGTCTTGGTTGGTCCCAAGGAGGAAAAGAGTTAGCAGATTTGCTTGAATTTATAACTCCTGTTCTAAGTCTTCGTTCTCTCGCCAGATATCAGGGCACATTTTTCTTATTAAAGATGCCTGGGAGGGTAGGTCCTCCTATCCCTGTCAGAATCAGCCCTTTTGTCCTGCGTCCGAGTCATCCAGCTGATCTCTGGAGACTTCCTTCAAGCGCACTATTTCACTGGAAAAGAACTTTACATTAACTTTTAACTCTAATGTTCCTTCTTTCAGTAGAAAAGCTTGAGAAACATTAAAAATGAGTGTGTTTTGGTGATGTGGAATGAATTAAAAATTAAGAACAGGAAGTTTCTCATGATGTGTGTCTTCTTCAGTTCGAAAGTGACATTCAAAATATTCCTATTTCACTGCCAATTTTAATATTAAATGTTAAAACCGTGAAATTTTGAGTGAACTTAACCTGATCCTGTGGCTGCAGAGACACGAGCCAGGTTCAAGAGCTATTAGTCATTGACAATTTACCATGATGATTAGATCCCTGTAAAATAAATTCTGAATAATATCATCCTGCTTGCTTCATACCTAGTTCCTCAGAGGAGGAAGTCAAGAGCACTTACTTACACACACTGTAACCCAATACACGAAACGTCAGGGAGATTGAGAAATTCCTTTCTCCCCCAAGTGTGTTCTCTTATTTTATATGCCTGAAAAGGGCTGCAAGACCAGGAATTGTGATGAAAGCATCCTAGATTTCTTAGAAAAAAAGCAATGCAAGAGGGAGAAAAATAACAGTATTCTACAAGACGCCCCAATTTTTTCACAGAAACAATCTAAAACCCAATGCTTCATGTGTTTTATTGTAATTATATTATTAGGAAATAGAAAAACAGTATGATAAATGTAACCATTTGGAATAAAAACGTGAGTGTACATTATTTATAACTGCAAATGTTTATACTTTTTAAAATATCTATTTCTGAATTTTTGTGATTTTTAGATTTAATAAATCATTTTCTTTAGAAACATACCATTTGAATATTTCTATCCAGTAGTGGATCAAAATCTCTGAGAAGAAAAAGATCTACACTAATTTCCATTAGCACACTTTAAAATTCTTTTGTCTCATATCTGCTTGGAAAATGATTTTCTGGCTGCTTGAAATTAAACTCTCAGAGCGTGGCATGGTACCTAACACGTATCTGTGGCTTCCCACATATATTTTGAGCAAATAAAGGGAACTCAGAAACATCAAATATCAGTCCCTTGTGTAAGGGAATATTTACCCACTTCTAATGCTTCACTTGAACCTAGGGAAAAATAATATCATGTAAATTCAGAGAAGAAACACTTGAGAATCATTTTTTGGAGAGTTGACAGATTTCTGTATTCAATGCAAGAGATATAGATATTTATAGTTTGCAGAAAGAATCAGACAAATGAATAGGATGATGAATTATGTGTATGATGTCAGAGTCCTGGGAAACAAAGCAAGTGAACCAAATATCCCATGTTAAATCTGAAGAAAGTCATAAACCAGAGCCTAATTTTTTTTTCAGGTCTCAGAATTCACTCTAGCATGTCTTTCCTGTTCTATTTCCTTCATTTTTGACACTCGTTTTCATTATGAAAGATCTTTTTTTGTTTTCTAATAATTTACATCTCATTAATAAATTGCCACTCACAATTCTGTTAAAAGTGACTCCCTTTTGTCATTAACACATGAAATATTTTTAATAAATGTTTCAAAATTGTAATATAAATGCAAATATTTTAATCTCATGTTTAGGTAGGATTGTGTTACTAGCATTATAACTTGTTCTATGGGAAAGTAAATAATATATGTCAAAGTCATTTTTAAGCAAGCAAGTGGATAATATGCTTAGAAAATTTATTAGCTGTGTATTTTTCATCATATCACAACACAATTCTATTACGGTTTTTCATCAAGAGCAGATTTTAATTTATTGATTAACCTCATATTATATTTGGTTAAAAGTAATCAGACTCAGAATATGCATTAATCTCTCCAGAAGTATATATTTTAAGAAAATGTTAGTAAGTATATTGGCTATTATACCAAAAAAGCTAATGTTTTTAATCTTATTGAGTAAGTAGAATTCAGAGATTCTACATGTGTAGCATACGAAACATTTCATTTACAACAGAGATGACTATTTATTAGTTCTTTCACTTAATATGGGAAGTCAGAATGCCTTAGAATTATAACTATTTTCCTTACATTAGACAAAAATCATTCTTCTAGCTTCTTTTTGAAACTTTGGGTGGCATCAAGATGTATCGAATTTATTTATATTTCTATTCAGAAGTTTATACTTCAGTTCTGATGTGACCATTGCCTTGAGAAAGATAAAATTAAAGCCAATTAGCAGTGACCTCAGTGAGCAGTAGAGTGTGGGAAGATAACCTGCTTCTTCATAAAATTGCAAAGCCCTGTGACGGGCTGACCCAGTTGGGCAAGTGAAAGCCCACCGACCTGCCATAGGAAACTCAACTGGTGTCCCACATCTGTTTGATAAGCGATTTTCTAGCTGCTCAAAGTTATACTCAGGTTGACTTCCTCTGCCTAGACAACTTGTAAATATCTGGCTAAATTAAAAACGCAAAAAACAGTAAAATGTGTCCCAGTCACATTAACGTTCCATGCCACAAATTTCTCTGTGTGCATTTTAGGCATAGCAGAGCTCACATTTTCAGTCTACTCTATCAGAGCCAGGGAGAATCTATTACCCTCTCTTTCGTTGTGAATTCACTTAGCTGGGTCATTCATCTGTTTGGGCCAGGTCTCCATTATACTTGCTTTGGTTTTCAGGTTACTACATAGCAGTATGGCTTCCCAACAGACAGTCATTAAGCTTAACTCTGCTACCATGGCGAAAGGGGTTCATTTCCCAGCACAGCCATGTTCCTGTCTGCGCAGAAAATAATTTGCAGCCCCGGATCTGCGGCAAGGGACTCCCTAGGATGTCTCGGACGCTTGGCTGGAACGTGAAATGTGGGAACATGGACACAAGTAAAACTCTAGAATACAGTCAGATATTATTCCAATCATGAATGGGAGATGCTTAGCTCACTATGCTCTGCAAGTTTGTTTAGGGATAAATCTAATTCCTTCTCAAGTCTGAGCCATCATATATGGAACATAAGTCACTAAACACTGTACTTGCATTTCACTCATTTGTTCTATCATTTCTATGGATCAGGGCCCATGATTATCTCTGCCTAGAGTGTTAAAAAAAAAAAAAAAAACTGAGGTTAAGAGAAACATTAATTTGCTCGAATTTTAGACAAACTGAGGTTCATACCCTAATCTGTATTACTCTAGACTTCTAGATGAAATCATAATTATGCCTTAATTTAGTTAGAAAAATTTTAGAAACATAATCTAGTATGTATAAAACACCCATCTAAAACGTACTCGTGAATGTATTTCGATGAATGTGTACAATTATGTAACCACCATCATAAACTGATACCCACAATTTAAAGGAGGAGAAGTTGAATACAGCTCATGGTTTGGGGGCAGCTGGCTTCTTGGAAGAAAGAATATGGTGATGGGAATGGCGAAGGAAAGCTGCTCCACCTATGGAAGCCAGGAAGCAAAGAGAAACAGGAAGAGCAGGGAGGTGATGCAGCCATCTATCCAAGTCACATCCTCTGTGACACACAACACCCAAACAAGCCCGCCCCTCTTAGTAGCAGATTTAGCTATGAACTCATCACTGGATCAATTCACTCATGAGAATAGTGCCCCCATGATATAATAATCTTCCCAGAGCCCCACCTCTGAACACATGGTATTCTGGGAGATATTCTAGATCTAACCTTGACCTCTAAGGCACATGCCCATCTGATTATATAAAATGTGTTAAATCCATTTGTAAATCACTAAATTCTTAATAGTTTCAGCAGTGGTGAAAAGTCCAAGCCCAAAATCTTCTCTGAGATTCAAGGTAAACTCAGGTGCAAGACCCTATAAAAAATAAAAAAAGTCAAACATTTCCAGTATACAATGGGATATTTTCATTCCAAAAGGGAAGAATGAGAGATGAAAAGGAATAAGAGCAAGCAAGCCAGAAGCCTAGCAGTGCAAGCATTAGACTCCTACCTCCATGTCCAGCACCTGGGGCAGACTGGCCTGATAAGAAGGCTAAAGGGCCCACCTATGCCTCACTGCCTGTGTCTTCCCTCAACAGACCTTCCATATTTCTGGCATCCAGCTTCCTCAAGACTCCCCCACACCTTTGTTGTTTGTTTGTTTCTTTTTACATTTACTCCTTTTTCTCAATTTTTTTATTAGTACGTATTTACAAAACATAAAGATTTCTTTCCTCTTGGGGATTGGTATATGTACGTAAGACATCTTAATTCTTCTTTTATCCCCTTACTCTCTCCTCCCTCCATCTCTTGATCCTCTTCCCATTTGAGAAAGATCTATCTCCCTTCCTCCTACTATCTATTTTTTATTTTGTCCTTTATTTATACACTGGGTTCCTCATATAAGAGAAACTAGGCAATATCTGTGCTCCTGTGTCTGATTTATTCACTTAGCATCATGATCTCAAGCTGCACCCATTGTTCTGCAAATGACTGAAGTGTATCCAATGCAACTTTGGCTTCACGCACACTGCTTCACACATTGAGTTCTCAGGGCACATTGTTTGGCCTTTCAGGTCTTCCTTCAAAAATTGGGTAAAAGCCTTTACAACTCCACAAGTCTTCAATTCTGCATGCCCAAAAACCTTCAGGGAGATAACAACAAAGTCTCCACCTGGTCGAAGGGTAGCCAGGTCCCCTTGGATTACAGCTCCAGGAGACTTCGAGAACTTGGATGCCTGGGCAACAGGGACATTTTCCTAGGTGGCCTGAATAAACACGGTCCTCTGGGTCTCTCTTCTCAAAATAAAATCTTTCAAAGTCATTTGGCCTTTTACTTACTTGAGCCTGTGGTGAGTGGAGTCTGGTTGACTCCTGAGAGGTGAGTCCTCAAGGCATCTTTCCTAGTGTCCGGATGCAGGTACTTGGCTTCTTTTTAATGCTAATCTTTTCAGCAACCACCCTTGATCATGCCCTAACTTCATATACAGTGCCTTTATTTTTATTTTATTTTTTACTCCTATTAGTGCACGGAAGCGGTTCAGAATGTTTTGTTCATTGTGAAAGGTTGTTACATACACACAAGACATTTTAATTCATTTACTTCCTCTTCCCTTATCCTCCTTCCCGCTCTTTTATTTCTTGGTCCCCTCAAGATTTAAATTTTTCAAATTTCTCTGCTCTACCTTTGTCCCCAGTCCTCACTGTAAATCTGTCTAAGAGCAGCTAGCAATACCCAAGTCATGGTCTGAGTTTTGGGCTTTCTTGAAATTTCCTCCACAAGACTGGCCCATGATGTTAAGTCTCCTGCAAAGTCTTAGGACGTGGGAAAAATTCAGGCCAGTTTGTGCCAGAGTGTGATGTACATAGCCTCTAGTCCAATTGCCAATGGAAACCTGGTTTCCAACTGAAACCTCCTGAGCCCGGTCTTTATTGTCTGCTTTCCTGTCTACATTCTGGTCTTCTGAGCTCCAGCCAGGATCACCTAATCAGAATTAGGCTCTCCTTACAGCATTCTCAAGCTTCTCTAGTCTTCATCCCAAACTTTTCCAAACTTTCTGCAAACCATTACCAAAGGCCTCTAAACCATATGGTCGGTAGAGTTATAGCAATAACTCCATGTCTTTGCTACCAATTATCTGGACATCCTCCAGTAAGATGGAGTTATTTCCCGAATCTCACTCCTCTTCCACACTCGTCTTCCATTACTTACGGTTTGACCTAGATTGTCTCTAAGACCTAGAGAAGGATTGTGAGGCCCTGGGATTTCTACCCCTAGAACGTGATCTCTCTCCTCTCTCTAGAAAGGAACTTACTCTGGCTATGGGAGAAAGTTCTCCTTCTTGGAGACCTGTAGTGAGGTGGAGGACTCTTCCTATGATCATCATCTCAGGGGCAATGACTCCAAGAGGAAAATGTGCCATGATTTTGAGTTCTTTTTCTCCACTCAACAGTTCCACTCTTATATGTCAGCCACATAGTGCCTCTACCTCTCTGACGGCACCAGCATCTCCATGGGGAGCCTCAAATTCAGCAAAAGCAAAGCTGGGAGGGTTTCTAGCCACCTGCCCACCTCAGGGTGGTCCATAATAGCCAAAAGCTAGTTCTAGTTGAGACTTTTTGCCATCGATTCCAAGGTGATCTACCTAAACCTCACAGCCAACGGATAGGAATCAGAATGCACCTCAAAATCACAGCTCGGAACTGTGGGGGCTCAAAGGCACATCTCCGGTGGTCTCCTCTGTACTCGCCAACACCCTTGGCTCTCTCAGCTGACTCCAGTCTTACTGATTACTCTGTAGGGACTTAAAAAAATCTTTAACATGTTTATTTTATATTTGCATTATATCATATTTTATATATTATAAAAATTATTTTTACGTCAGTGATGCTCCTTTTTGGTTTTGTCTTCTTAGAAGCTCCATACACAATTATGATGCACACATCGAGTCTACAACCTACTCCTGGCTTCAGCACCTGCACATTTTACCTGTACTCAGTGTAACGTGGCGTGACACTGCATATTGGCATTAGTTGCCTTAAGTGTATTTTACTGAGCCGCACTATACATTGCACTAGAATCAAGCCTGCACAAATAATTTTTCTTTACTATTTCCTATCCATATCACATTTATCATTTCATCTCTTATTACTGTCTTGAGAATTAAAACTATATCTTATTTTTGTCTATTTCCTTATTTTGCTCTTAGTAAGTAGAATGCTATATATTTCAATGGCTAGAGTATTTGGCAACAGTTCACTGAAGGTAATGGGAACAAGAGAATACACATAATTGAAAGTTATATTTAAGGCAGCACTAAGTAAATATCTTGCAACCATGGAAGCCGTCATTTCCCCTAGGAAGTCTTTTTCATGCAGAGATGCACCTTTTCACATAACAAATCAATTGAATAATATTTTATACAGATGTATCCCATTTCCCAGAGAACAAATCAATACCAAGCTCTATTTTATAGCACTAGATCCTGAAACACACAGTTCTGTAACACACCCTAACTTACACACCAGAAACATCACAAATCTGGAAACAGAATTCACTCTGAAATTAAAATATTAAATGCTGTCCATATCTATGCAATCAGGTTGGGTGCTTCTCAGAGAACAGAGTAGGCCCTGCTCATCTGCAGGGAATCCTGAAGGAGATAATGGTGATGAAAACTTCACAACAACATGACACATGAAAGGAAATACCCACTATGATGGGAGAAGCGAAAGCCACATCTGCTATTAACATTAAACAGGAATCAGGCCACACAATAAAAAGGGGTGCAAGAAAATGCAAACTGACTGGAGACTTTGGTTGCTCTTTATTAGAGCAGAACTTTACATTAACAGATGAATAACTGCTGAGCAGAGGTATAACGTACACAGGACTATTAGTAATTTACGGAGTTCTGAATAAAGCAATTGGCAATAGTCAGCACAGTTTAGCTCTCTTTTCAGGAGTGAAAGGATAACTTTTGCGTTTGATGATGTGTTCCATACTAATTCAGAATTACAGAGAGATCAAGCAGTTTAAAAGTTGGTATTTTTATAATTAGTGGGTCAGATTTTGTTCCCACTTTTTGTGGATACTTTATGTTTATAAAATGGTGGTGGCTACCTGGAATATTCAGGCTCTGGCATTTAGTTGCTGTTGGAATTTAGATATTCAAGCATAGAGAACTAAGCTGGAAAAATAAATTACCACTCCACTACTCATTCTTTTCTTTTGGAGATTCACTGTAAATTCTAATTCAGCCTTTGGGCATTTCCATGGTGCTTCAAATTTGCAGTTTTTTGGGAATGAATGGTAACCATGTCCCGGAATATCTGCTTCTGGGGCATACAGACCACATACATTTGAACTTGCCTATCAAGTTGCATCTTCTCCAGAACAATTCTTTACCACACTTACTCTTTGTGTTTCTCTGTACGAACTTTAATGTTTGGGATCCTTTGATGGTGTGCATTAAGGGAGATAGAATAATTCCTTGAACTCTCCGGCAAACACATGTGTTTTCACATTCACAAATCAGATTTCAGTTGGAACGAAGAGTCAGTGAAAGTACCAGTCACTTCAATGCCTAATTATGCATGAAGTTAGGATGATTAGGAGGATGCAGTCTGAGAGGGGGAATCGTGTGTTGCTGCACAACACAGAGAATATTAGAAAATGCTAATTGAATGATCAATTGGAAAAGTCCTTAATTCTCTTTAGAAAATAAGGACTCTAGTTATTGGAGAAAAAGAGTTTTTCTTTTTGCGTTTGAACATCAACCACACACTCAAGTATGCTAATGATTTGATTGAATATGAATTTTACTTATTCCCTGATTGAGCTGTGGTTTTTCTGAAAAAAGATGGGGCAGTGCTGCTAGTTTTTTGTTTGTTTGTTTGTTTGTTTTGCTTTTCAGTAGATAGATCTACTTCAAAGTGAGTAGGTTTAGCTGAGATTAAGAGGGTTTTGGATTCCTCCTTCAGAAGTTCGAAGTGCCTCCCACAACTGAACTTCAATCATGGGAGACTTTGATCTGTGTGTACACGAGACGCCTGGGGAAGAATTCTGTTAGATGATAGGGGAATTCTTAAATGACAGAACAGTACTTAAAGGAAGGAAACATATTTCACAGAACAATGCAAAAGGGATGAAAAGTGAACTGCAGAAACCTTAGCTCTCTGCTCTCCTTTTGAATGGACGAGGGCTATGCTGCATGCCTCTGTTTTGAGTTGTCCACTGCAGAGGCAAGAGGAACATTTGTATCTCTGTGCAGAAATCCAGAATTGTCACAATAGTAGTAGATCAGTGTCATACATTGGAATGAGTACAGCCGGGCATCACAAAGGTATTTATCTGAATTACTGCTTTGCCAAATTCTCATTAAATGACTATCCTGCTTTAGATCTAAACTGCCCTCTGCGTCTCGAGAGTTCAGAGTGGATCATAGGCCTCTGGACTGACCAGTGGAGGAATCTTGAATGTGCTGTTAGGAGGCAGGTTCTGCTTGGGGGAGGTGGGCCCTAGGAGCATGATCTAGAAGAAAGGGCGCCCGCTTGTTTCTGGCTCCTCCCTGCTTTCTTTCTGTCAAGGGTTGAGGAGTGCCTGTCTGCCATGCCCTTGCACTTTGCCCTTTTTACCTTGTAGACAGCTGACCATGGATGGAATGAGCCTTCTGGATCCGTAAGCAAAAAGTAAAACTCTCCCCCTTCACATTGTGGGTGTCAGGTATTTTCTCCCAGGGATGGGAAAGTGATTCACATACTCACTAAGGGCAAAAATGAGTTAATATTTCTGAATCCTAGTTTCTTCTTCTGTAATATATAATAACGCCTAGCTCATGGATTTATTGGAAGAATATAATGATATAAGGCATGTAAAGCTCCTAACATGGACTAGGCACTTAGGTCGTAGTGGGTCTTAGAGTGGTAGTAACAGTTTCATGTTTAGGCATGAAAAATTACAATGTATATGTGACACAAAGTTTTGTGAACATTAATTCCCCATCTCTGGATATAACCTCAGACAACTGACTTTTTAAAAAGCAGAATTATGATCAAATTAAAAAAATTAAACTGACAGAAGCTGGCCAGCCCTTTAACTATATTGCAGTTGTAAATATCAAAGATGTTTAGAGGAAGGGCTAGAGAATTAACAAGCACATATGGCCATTATGACACGTAAAACGCATAATCACATTGACATCTCATGAACCTTGTAATATGCACTGTCATATTTTGGTTCTATGTTCATTAAGAAATAGCCTAAATATAAGTTGGTCTTCTGTGTACTTTACTTGATAAGTTAGAACACGCTTTTTAGTAAACCAGATCACTAATCGCTCCTGATTTTTGAATTTGCCTGGTTGAATCATTAACCACCAATAAAATGGACAGTGTAAGCCAGAATCATCTTTGAAATTATGCCTGACAATGTGATTCACTCTATCCAGTGCACCATGAGAATTGGCAGCACATGTTGCTTCCAGGTAGAAGTTTTAAGAAGATGTACATTAATTATTACTTTGCCTTTGCCTGCCTTCGTGCTTCCCGGGTGTGCTGTGCCGTAGGTGCCATCGCTGTGGGTGCCTGAATGATGACAATGACTCTCTGGACCTTCTTCTCCCTGTCAGTCACAGATCATGTAACATGAGCAAACCGAGTCGCGGCTATGTGGAGTCACTTGTATGCAACATGACTTCATCCATTTTGACCAACATAATAATTAATTCTATGCTTTGGGGAAATAATATATATTAGGAAATAAAAGTCAAAACATTATTTTTTCCTCTTAGAAACATATGATACATTTCTGTATCAGTTTCTTGGTTGCTCGCTATTGTTCTTTTGAAGTGTGAGACTATGTAGATAAGAGAAGAAAAGTACTCTTTTGCATAATTTATTCTTCAAACCCTAAACTCTAATATTGTGAGAACTGTACTAATGGGACTGTACACCAATGTACCCAATACTTTAGTATTTTCTGAGATGTGCTCTTCTAATGCAGAAAACAATGAAATTTTACTCCTTAGGAGTATTCTTGATAAACAGACATCCCCGATGCAATTGCGTGTTTTACACAATAGCCAGAACTGCTTGTTAATTCTATAGAAGTACTTTATGACACACACTGTACAATGAAGTTCACAGGTAAAGGTGTCCCTTCCTTAGCTCAGTCCTTAGTTCTTGTTCACATAACGGGAAAGCCACTTGCCAGTTTAGTTCATGATGGTGCGACACTAATTTGTTATTTGTACCACAGTGAATGTTTATGCATCTTCTGGCTAATCATCTCTACAACCCCAGCAGCCACTGACGTACATTTGCCCAGGGAGGGTAATGAGTTATACAAAAGTTCAAAAAGTCTCGCTGGATATAAAGACAGGAAGTTGTCACTACTATTCCATATTATTAAATACATCTCATTAGTTCATTAATTTATATCCCAGCATTATCTATAACTGATCATCTTCCCACTGTGAACTTGTAGTTCTTATCTAAAATTTATTTCATTATTTAGCAACTAAAAATGTCAAACATCTCAAAATGATAAACTCTCATTTGTGTGCAAATATGATTACTTGTATTTGAATACACAGAGTTTAAATGCGCGTGCGTACCGCAGGGCTCAAACAAGCACAGAGGAGATGGAGCAATGTCTGTACTGCTTCTCTGCATGTGCCTCAGTAAGGCTGAACACGAAATCTGACTCCAAAACCTAGAGACTCATCTCAGTAGCTCACAGGACAGAAATGTCAGATGTTGACGCTTCTTCCACCTCGGGTGTTGCAGTGAGACGGCTGATAGGATGACTTAGTAAGCAACACGTTTCTTTTACTAAGGGCGATCCCCGTAGAATCCAGGTGCTGTCCATTGGCACGTGGCACGTTAGTGCTCAGCATGAAGCTCGCAAGCCTATTGACGCGCTCCCTAATGGGGAGATGAACTGATGGGAGTTGGAAAGTCCATGGAGAACAAACTGGTCATAGAATTTGTTTTCTTCAGTAAGATGAAAATAAAACTAATACTTTGAAAAATAATAAATACCCAATAAAATTTGAATAGTCACCAAAGAAAATAGCTGAGAGGTTTTTCAGTTAGTAAAACAAAAATTCTTGACTGGGGATTTAGCTCGGTGGTTAGAGTTCTCGTGTAGCAAGCACAAGGCCCTGAGTTCTATCCCTGGCACCAAAAAACCCCCCAAAAAACCAAAAAATCTTTTATGTCGTTCTATGAAATCAACACCCCCTTTCATGTGAAACTATTTTATTGGCAGTTTGAAACAAATTATAAGGATTTTTTTGCTTGAACTATTTCAAAATTTTTTCTTGATTTTCGTTTTTATCTCAAATACATTTAATTAGTTACTGGTTAAATTATTCTGTGTAATCAATTGTTTGAAACTATCCATGATGTGCATCAATATAGGGATATATCCATACATTTGCATATATAAATTAAATAAAACTTAATTATTTTAATATCCTAAGAAGGCAAGAGTTAAAAATGAAATTTTAAAAAGCTGGCTACGTTTGACTTCATTAACTTAAGGAGGCTTATGGCCTAATAAGCAGTGTTCCTAACCAAAGCAGTATGTGAATGCCTGCACACCTGACCTGTCCTAAATAATTTGAGGCAAGAGCAGAATATTTATTAAATTGAAGCCTTTTTTAAATCAATGAGAATTATAGCAGGCCATTGGAGAAACTATATAAAGCCTCTTAATTTAAATTACTCAGGATACAAACAAGGAGTAAAATTTGGAGACCCACATGAGGGAAATATAAGATCTAAGCTTCCTGAATGGTTCTCTTCAGGCTGCAACAGGCTATCAATAAAAAGCCATGAACTCTCTCAACCATATGCAAAAAATAAATAAATAAAATGTGCGCACACAGCTAAATCTCATGTTGCAAATTGTTTTTATATCCGTGTTTAAATATTAAGTTCTAAAGAAAGTACTCTGGAGAAATGTGGACAAAGGCTGATGACCTGGAAACAAAAAAATGCACAGAATGCCTGGAAACAGCTTATTTTCTTAAGCTCTGAAGTAACTAAAAATGGCCAGAGAATGGTAAGAGTACTCTGATTTCTGGGCCCTGAGCCTGACGTGTAGGAAAAACCCGTATGCATTTGTTTATAATAAAATGGTAAAATTCCTGAGTCAAAGCTCACACTGTGAATTGCACTCTGGAAGTTATTCCAGCAACTGCAAGAATCGTGGCTTGTGAAGGAAAAATGAAGATGAACGGGTAACTCTGTTCACAGCATCTGCTCTCAGACACGCTGTGATGGGACTCGAAGGCCTTGGAGACATGCAAGAAGATGTGCAGATTCCATAAACAATCATGCAAGTGGGTCAATGTATGCCGAAGAACTAATGCACCAGACTTCAGTATGGCCAGGAATTTAAGGAGATTCTCACAGATGCTGTGATGCAGAAGTACCTGTTGACGTGGGTTTCGTATCTAATACGCACTGTATTTTCTCAGAGTCATCACGGGAGCGCGGTAATTATTGCTGTAAAGGTGCTCTGTGAAAAACAAACCAAAGATAATTTCATTAATATAGCAACAGTAAGTGTTTATTTAGTTCACAGATCTCAGGGCTACTGCAGAAAGATGATCTACAAGGTAGAACCGCGAAACAGGGTGAATGTTTAAACTTTAAAAATGGGTTATCATAAAACATATATTATTAATCACCCTTCCTATCCCTTCTTGCCCCTCTCTGAAACAGTTCGAGAAGGGCTCTTTTCTGCGTGTCTTTAGTTGTGCTGTAGTGCCTGGGTTGATGTCCTGGATACATTTGAAACATTTAATTTTCATGGTCATTTTGACTTTGGGGAAGAGCCAATCCAGTGACTAAGGTGGACAAGGATACACCGTGATCTTTATAAGCCACCTTTCTATAGGATGGCGAATGACAGCAAAATTCACCATAGTTTTGATCACACCATATAAAGACACGGAAGAGGACTTCCGGAACTGACTGCTTCAGCAAGCAGGAGCGATAGGAGGGTAAATATTTCTAATCAGCAGACTAGCGAGCATTCAGAAAATCTGCATTTCGATGATGCAGGACAAGGAAAGCAGCCAGCTACTCAGGCCACAGAAAGCAATCCTGGGAGCGGCTGCATGAGAGGGTGGAGTCACAGAGTTGGGGCTAAGACCTGGGGCCAGAGCTGGGGTCACAGGCCCGCGAAGCAGAATGGGGCAGAGACCAAGTCAGTCACCATGGGCAAGGCTTCGTGTGTCTCTGACCACACAGTCGGGAGTTGGGTGTAAACTCTGAGAATGGAATGACCCAAGTGCACCCAAAGGACAGCCACAGCTGCTGCCTTGAGAGTAGAATTCAATGCTGCATTGGCAGTGAGAGGAGCGAAGAGTCTGACACAGGTGTCTGTAAAAGGGGGAATTGAAGAAAGGGTGGGTAGCCCTGGGTGGAGTCTATTCATCCCACTTACAAATATTTGTTGATTGCCTACTATGTGTCAGATACTTTATGCAGCATATGTTCAAGGATGTTACATGTCAGGCACATAGACTTTGCTGGCAGATTAGTTATGGGGGTGGAAAAAAGAGGCCAGAGGCATCCACAAGGATTTTGGCCTCAGCAATTATGGCGGATGGAGCTGGGGAGACTCTGGGAGTAAACGGGTTGAGGGTCCAGATTAGGAGTCTGTATTTTTCTTGTGCTACTATTTGAAAGGCTCACTGCCCAGGGAAATACTTCCACCAGTCAAGTGATTATGTGAGTCAATATATCAGGGGAGAGACCTGAGATCAAAATATAAACTTGGGGTCACCCACTTTGGGGTACCCAAAGATATGCGATAGATGAGATTGTCAAGGAGAGAATGTAAGTGGACAGATGACCAAAGACTAAACCTGAGTGTGTCCAACATTGTAAGTCAGGAAGACGAAGAAAAACTTGTAACACAAACTGAGAGGTGGCTAATTTAAGGAAAAAAATAGATAATGTATGTTTCTAGAAGAAAAGTAAAAAGAGTGTTTCAAGGATCAGCTATTTAAAAAGTCTGTTTTCACTGAAACAAAACAGAACTCTCGAGACTGAGGGAGGAACAGGAGAGTCCAGATCAGCGAGGTGTCAGAGAAGTGGAAATGCTCAGCTGCTAGGTCAGTGGGCTTGGATAGGAAGCTTCTGCTCTGGGTTCAATCTTATTAAAACAAAAGATTTTTTCCCTCCAACACAAGGCAAAATAAAGAATAGTAATCATGCAGAAAACACTGTATTGAAATTGTAATTTCTTAAGCTAAATATCAAGTAAAAATTGAGCGTAAGAAAAGAATACAAGAACAAGACTGCATGAGTACTGTAGAGATTAATTCAAGGTTAAAGCTCTGCTTGCTTTCTGTTGCATAAAAATCCACGGGAATGAGAGCAGTTAAGAGATGTGCAGTCAACTGAAGAGCAAAGGGCATGTTCACATGAGAGTGCATCTTCCCCAATGGCACACACAGGACAGATAAGTACTACGTATTCAATGTCAAGGCGACGATACCAAGAGTTTCTAACACATGGATGGAGTAGGAAAAGAACTGGGCAGGAATTCTATCCAGCTCCTTGAGATGTTAGTATTTCAGCTCTTTAACACATACCTGTCTTATGTTACGTGGTATGCTTGAGGGGGCCATTTCACAGGGTTGACAGGTCCAGTGACAATAAGTGGAGATGAGCTGACCCTGAAATCTGTGACATGACTCCCAGCAAAAAGTGTCAAGACACACGTGAGCAATGCAACCTGAGTGGCTGAGAAAGAACAAACCTCCTCTGTGGAATTATACTTGTTCTTCAAACTTTCTATATCCCATTAAAATGCATCCTGGGGGATTATTCTATTGATGAATTTGCTTATGTCTTGAAAGATGACCCTATTTACTATTCTATTTTCACCTGGTATTTCCATTGAAGACACTGAAGATGTATTCATCAAATGTTTTATTGTCACCAAAAAGTTTTAACAGTATTGCCTCTGAGGAACCTACTCAGACTGAAAAGCACTGAGACTATTTTCTTTATCTTTACTACTTATTCAGTCTCTTATTGGTTGTCATCATCCTAGGAAAACGTGAAAATACATGACCATTTATATTACAGAAGCAGGTAGGTTTTAGGGTAACTTTTTAAAGCCAGGGATAAACTAAGACACCTTTGAAAGCAGTTAGTCTTAAATACAGTACTTTCACATCTGGCATCCTTCAACAGTGCTAAATTTGGCTTTGAGAAAAGATGGCCCAGAGAAATTTTCGATCTTCATCAACCACTGAAATAATGATTTATAATAAATATCTTAGACACGTGAAAGCTATATGTTTTAGAGAACATTGGAAATAACTTTCGGAAATCAAGTCTGTAGTGAGTGAGCTAATATTATGGTTATAAGTATTGTTCATGACTGATGCTTATAATATCTTAAATTTTTGTTAGTGCTTCCACAAATGATATATCTTAAGTTTATTAAGAGTTATAGCAAAAATACCTGCTAATTCTATGATGCTATAATGTGTGTGTGTGAAAATCGGACCAGAGATTTAAGTTTGTCTGGTATGGCTGCCAAACGTTTTCGATATCTTTTAATACTGGAGCTTCAATTCTTCAGATCTGGACTGAAGTGTTCCAAGATTAATACACAAATGCAAAACATCAGAACTTGCTCAGTGGGACATATTTTAAAGCATTAACTATTTCTGTTTCCTGAAATATGAAGTATTACGTGTTGAATGAAATCAACCCATGTACAGCATACTTAACACACTAAATCTTTGCTCAGTTTCTAAAACAAAAGTTGTCACCTATAAACAAAAGCATGTGACATGTTCTCAAACAGCTCATTCAACCTTCTAATTGCCATTCTACTCACTTTGCTTATACTCAGTTCAATAAACATTTGAGTGACTGTTCATGCCAGGCATCTGAAATACTGGCAAGGAAGTCGGAGCCTGGAGGGGAGGCTGACAACAAAGCAAAAAATTTCTGCGAGGAAATGGCTGAATTCAGGCTTTGCACGGGGACCCACGTCTAGCTTAGCATTCAGAGTATTGGTCTTCAGCCACCGGTTTATGCAGAAGGCCTGCAGTCTGCACAGCTATTGCGGAACAGAGCAAACCCATTCATATTTTGTTGTCCATTTCCAGGATGGATATGATGTCAGAAAATAAATTGACAATTTTTAATGCATAAAATTTTAATGCATAAAACTCTAATGGCTGCAAAGAGTTTTGTGAATAAACACGTTAAAGATGAGCACATTTTCTAGGAACTGCTCTCAAGAAGGTACACCAAAAATAACGATTTAAATAAAGTTTGGCTATGATCCAGGGGGAGACAACACAAATATAGGAACATTCTTTTCCTGTAATTCTAATCCCTCTTATTTCAATTTAAATTCTGGTGGTTTTTTTAATGAGAAAAAAAGCATAATGTAATGTTGTAAAAACTTTATATCTTTATATTCAAAGGCAATGGTCATTTTTAATACATAGAGTTTTCAGGTAAATAATACTGCTCGGAGTCTTTCAAATATTTATATATAAAGTAGAAATAAATTACACAAAATGCACTGAGTTAAGATAAAAGAATGTGTTTTACAAAGAAAAGAAAGAACTTTTACAGAGAAAGAAAAACTCCCTAAACATAGATTTAAAAAAGGGAATGTTTTTCTTTCTTCACTATTTTAAGAAAGAAAATTTTGGGGGATTCCCTGAGCAAATAGTCATGATGTTGGAAGTTAGAAAAAAGTTTTTTATTTCTTTAAATGAGCTGAAATATTACTTTCCACCTCGCTAAATGTATCCCATTTTTCATGATAATAATTAGGACTATTTGATGTCAATAAACATTGCTAATTTCAGATTTAGACATTTAGGCATTTATTTTTCAAAAATGGCTACATAAAGGTGAAAACAAAAGCAATGAGTTAAACATGGAAATGGGCTAAAGAGGAATTTGTATTTCATGCGTGTGGTAATTTAGCTTCCACACTGTTGTGGAGTTTTCCAAATTCTGATGTTACTGATGTTACGGGACTGTAAGGTTTTCAGTAGTAATTCATTTTCAGCAAGATTGTTTGTAAAAGTTGTTATTTCACTATCTCCTCTCCAGTAATATAACGTGTTTGATTTTTTAATAAGCGGTAAAGGTATTTTTCAGGAACCATATATCAATTGAATATGTTTTTTGAAGTTTAACACTGTTGTGGATTTATAGGACAGTATGACTCCTTAGAATTTCTTAGTACTGTATTTTCCTGATTCAGCTTTTCAGTAGATTAATTTATGGCTTCTTAGTGCTTATGATTAATGTCACACTTTCTGAGAAATGGTAGAAACAGTAAACAATCTACACAGTATCTACTTAGTATGATTAACATTTTAAAATTTTTAGCTATAATAGCACCTTAGCACTTATGAAATATCTGCTAGCACTAAAAACTTTTCTTGGAATGTACTAAAGTATTACTACATTTCATTGAAAACATGACATTTTATGCTGAAAATCCATATCTTTTTGTGTAATATTAAGAAAAGAAGATGGTTCCAAATAAACAGGAATGAAAGCCTATAACATCACTAATGTTATTATGAATCTTGATTCCGAAGACAGCAGTAAACACCTAAATTTTAGATCTGATGAAACAGGACTCATCAAGGCAATAATAATTCCTCCTGTGTACAGTGGTGATTGGCCAACCTCTTCTTCCTGCTGGGCTACCCTCCCTGGTGTCACTGAAATCCGCTGTGCTCCGGTGACAGAGTTCTGGACCTGGACCGTGGTGAGGTGACAGCTGCAGGTCGGGCTGCAGAGAGCCGGTCCATGCAGTCATCCAAGCTCTTCACCTTCCTGCCTGCCACCTGTGACACTCAGGAGAACTCAGAAATCACACATGGAAGATTTCAAAAATCGGAGCTCCTCATGACAGCATGAAAGACTGCACCCCTCTCCCGCCCAGCGGGCGCAGGCCTGAGAGAGAACACACCTGGCAGGGAGTCAGGCCACGGACTTGGGGCGCACTTATCTCAGTACTCCCACCCTAACTACTAACACGGCCAGGCCAGATGTTCACTCCACGGCCATCGAGTCTCTTAATAATGAACTTGTTCTAAGAAATATAAGATAAAATTTCACAAGTCTAAAAATCAGAGGCTGCTCAACTCCTTAAAGTCCTACTAAATCACATAAATAGAGAAATGTAAAATATTCCCCACTCATAGTTATCACTTGCAAAATACGGCACTAGTTAGGCAAGAGTTTGAGCTCGTCTTGGGAAACGGGGAACCTGATTCCGTGATAATAAAACCTACTAACAGGTGCACGAAATGCAAGCACAACACTGGCATAAACAACAACTAGTAGCTCTCAGGTGGCTGGAACACAGGAAGTATTTCACAGAGGGTTATATAAGCAATTACAGAGAAGTATCCATTAAAGTTAGGAAGAGAAAGAGAGAAATGAGGAAAGGAGGGGAGGAGAAAGAAAGAAGGCAGATAGGTAAAAGGAGGATGAGGGTGATGCAGAACAGAGGGCAGGAGGGAGGAGGAGAGAAATGAAGGCTTTTCCACTTGGCCCTCTTGAAGAAAAAGACATCTTTCTCAAGTTTAGAATACAGATAACTCGGTTTACCTGATGTCTTATGATTTGTTCATGAAATTTCTCTTTTTGGAAGCATAATTTAATGCCTTTTAGGACATCTACATTTCCCCGAACAGTTTGCTATTGTGGAAAAATAATTAAAATATTTCCAATCAATAGGAGTAGCATTAAACTTTATTACAAGTACCTTCCCACCACTATGATGGCGATCAGATAGGATGTTATCTGAGCCTTTCACAACTAGAATCCATGGGAACCGACAGAGCAATATCCCCATGGAAGTGTACGAAGTATTTAAATTGTTGGAACTGTGAACCCACAGAAAGATATTGAGTCCTCACAATTCACATTTCAAAAACCTGATGAGATTTAGCATGTATGTGTGAGTTCGTATTGGTTAGTATATGCACTATTATATTATGGTAACAAACAGTCTCTGAATTTTGAATGCCCCAAACGATGAACCTTTAGTTCTGGTTCACATCGATGTCTCTCCTTTTACCCCCTTGACTGACCACATTAACTTGGTGTCACTGTCCTCTCCAGGTGAGAAGGTCTTTGGAAAAGTAGCTGGAGGCGAGTGTGGCACATCTGATGTTTCTAACGCTTCACGTGAAAGTGGCGCGCAAGACAAGTCCTTCTCCTCACAGCCTGCATTAAATGTCCCTTCCAATCGCAGCGTGCCAAGAAGCACAGCCTGACTGCCCGTGTCTCAGAGCTGGAGATGGAAGTGTTTGCTCTGCAGCAAGCATGACCACACGAATGCACACAGGCAGGGTGGGTGGACAGAGTGGACAGGAGTAGACTACAAGCGTGCAGGGTGTCCACAGGGATGAGAGAAAAGACGCCTCCTTCCTGTCACACCGTGATAGTCATCACCAGTTTCTTCCAATTCCTGCAGAACATGGGAGTTAGAACAAAGCAACCCACAATGAAAGTCGTGTGCTAATTATGGAAAACACAAACAACACACACACACAAGTGTCAGCTACTCAGTAAACTCATTCCGCTTACTAAAGGGCATGAGTTTAGTTTCTTTT